>VZTO01012056.1:302675-379904 GCA_013400615.1 Syrrhaptes paradoxus
TCTAATGACCTTCTTATCCCTGATATGCCCAGAGAGAGCATCAAGAATAAGTTGTTCCATCACCTTTCCAGGGATGGAGGTGAGGCTGACCGGTCTATAGTTACCGGGGTCCTCCTTCTTGCCCTTTTTGAAGACTGGTGTGACATTTGCTTTCCTCCAGTCCTCAGGCACCTCCCCTGTTTCCCACGACTTGCCAAAGATGAAACATCTAGCTTTCGGGGAGAAAAGACTTCTCCCCTCACTCCTATCACCATCACACAAAGCCATCTTGCAGCCCAGCACCAGGATCTTCCTCCCGGCCTTGGAGGTATGTTCGCTTGCTTCAACATCACTTTACATATACTAAAACCAAACGTGTGCTGATGCAACAAGCCGCCCACAGCTTTGCTGTTCTGCATATGCATGATTGCTTGCACTGAGTCTCCAAATTAGTCTCCTGAGTCTAGATTAATTCACAAGGAAGAGTGCTTGTCACAGCTACCAGGGTGGATACAGCGCCCTTCCCGTGTGGACCCGTGCCAGGCTCAGCTCAATCCCCAGCTGCAGAACAACCCATGCTTTCCAAATGAAGGAGGACAAGTTTAGTGGGTAGCATAGCAAAGCAGAAAATAACTCTATTTCATGAGAGGTTGTGAAGTTTCCCCATTTATTTTTGTTCCGCTGCAGAAATGTCGCAGTCAGTTTCCTACATCCCAGATGACTGACCAAACCACTCAGGATCACAGAGCTACCCCCAGGGCAGTTTCTGGATTGTCACCAGGTACCAGAAAACTGTCATGTCAGGCTGTGTGACTTCAAATCTCTGGGTCCTGAATGCAAGCGTTAGGCTAAACTCCCACTTGGGTTTTACTGAGGCTGTCAATAAAGGGCATCCAGTACCACTTAACATTATAAACATAACTGGTCCTATCATGTGGTTTTTAATTTGATAGTAAGATAAGTAGAGGTTTTTCCAAAATACTCTGTCACCAAGTTGCTGGTTTTGACAAGGGTTTCCAGTAAATTCTCCATTCACACGAGTTTTGGTAAGTTCTCCTTCAATTTCCTTATGAGGGCCCAGGGACACCAACAGGCTGTGCAGCCATCTGCCCCCCACTGCTCCGGGCTTGGGTGTCCCGTGCAAAGCTGCCTGTCATAGGGCCGTAGCTGTTCGGTCTGGGATTGGACTTGCATGGAAAAGCATTGTAAGAAACTCCATTCCTTCACTTGGGAATCACAGAATCATAGAATCACTAAGGTTGGAAAAGACCTCAAGGATCATCAAGTCCAACCGTCAACCCAACCCCACCCAGCCCACTAACCCATGTCCCCAAGCACCACATCCACACGTTTCTTGACCCCCTCCAGGGATGGTGACTCCACCACTGCCCTGGGCAGCCTGTTCCAATGCCTGAGCACTCTTGCAGTGGAGAAATTTTTTCTAATCTCCAGCCTAAACCTCCCCTGGCGCAACAGGTTTTTTTAAAGCAAAAGTTTTCTGTTAAGAATCTTTGTCATTAGAGTAACTATAACAATAAAATTCAGTTTCCAAAATTTTAGTAGTCTGTCAAATATTAAAACTGTGTTTGAAGAGTCCCTGCAACTATTACTTTTTAATGGTACAATATTTATTAAAAACGCTTCAAGATTGTTGCCATGGAGTACCTAGATCACCTGCAGCTATAGGAATAAGCATCCTGTAATGTATAATAAATGCTGAGGCTCTACTTAGTTTTGCCCAGGGCTTGTTTTGCCTTAAAATGTTGGGTTTTGTTTTGGGTTTGCATGTTTCAGTAACAATTGTTGTACTTTTAAAGGACTTAACAATAGTCCAGCGAGAATTCTAGAGCTGATGTTTTACATTTTCATATAGTAAGTATTCAACTTTTTTGCATTGTTGATCTTCAACTCACCCAAGATCAGTTTTAACAGAAAAATCACCGTCGTCTATAACTTTCTAGCTAGAACCATTGGCAGGCAGAATAATGGGGAGGTAGACTGACCTGCCCTTCTACTGGGACACAGGAGAAATTAAAAGATTCCCTGTCCACTCCCAGCTTAGATGAGATGCTAACAAGAAGCAGGGAACCCTACCCACTGTCAAGTCTCCATTTCAAAGGAAGCAGAGCACTTACATTTTTATGAATAGTGCAGAGAGCCAAAGGTATTGGATAAACATACATCATTTCCGTGCGGTTTTATGAATCATTCTGTAGCACGTATTAATCCCAGATGGTATGGGAACATCACCTTTTAAATGAATACTGGTGTCTGAACCTTATTTACTTCTGAGCAAAACAGCCCTGTAATATCCACCAAAAAGGCGTAGCTCCCTGTTCTCTCTCATCTCTTGAGCCTTCCTCCACTCAGCAATTTAAAGTTAGTTTATAAGCTTCAAAAACTTCCAGGCCTGCTGAACAGATTTTGTCAAGATTTTAGATATTTGACAATAGTAGGTTATTTTCCTTGTACATATGGAAAGTGAAAGCACAGGCAGGCACGCAGGTTTTCAAGGCACTTGGCTGCCTGCACACAGAGGTAATTGCTCAGCACTTCTAGAAAGCACAAAACCATAGGTGTGGGTACTTTGGAAAGCACTCATTTCCTTGATCACCATCTCTGTAGAAAGATCATCTCTGCCAAGTTGTTGTTTTTTTTTTTTTTTTTACATCAGCAAAAGTTACCCTACCTTTGATCATTCCTGGGATGAATCTCCAGTGCAACTCCAGCTGCAACCCTTGAATTCCGCTAGTCAAAATATTCCAAATCTTGAAACATCCCATCATTTCCAATAATTACTGCCGTCCTTAAAGTTCAGCATTTACTAAAGAAAAACATCTACAGAGGCCCACAAAAAAATGAAGTGGAGCTGAGCTTCTCGATTCACTTTTTCCAACAGTGGCACCAGCTCTGTGGGCACTTCAGTGGGGATTCAAGGAACCTGATGCATCCAACCACAGCACCATTACCTCAGCCTAAAGCGAAGAGAGCCAGGTAATTCCGGATGACTAACTGCTCTGTGAAACTCAGCGATCAATGACAGAATGGTTTGTGAGAGACAACGGGATGAGGACTAAATGCTTGCTTACGGCCTGTCTCTAGCTCCCAAAATACAGAATCCTATTCACTAGTGCTTCCTTTACACGTACAGGATCTCCCAGCTAATATCTTTTAAAGAAGTTTTAAATTCAGTAGATAAAAACAGAGGTTCATACAAGGAACAATCCCACTGGCATTTTCTCCACGTCACATGTAATGACAGCATTCAAGTTAGCATTTTGTAGAGCATCATTTCTGCACTCTCACACCCTGGGTTTTGTGAGCTGTTGCTGGACACTAGGCATCTTTACAGCGTGCTAGACTGAGGAACCTGAAAACTCTTTACAAAAACTGGTCAGCCTTCGCAAAGCTCCAACTCCTGGCATGCCAATCATTTTCAGAGATTTATTTTTTTTTTAAATTACTCACCAAAGGCCATGCAATCCATCACTAGTCTAGGTTAGATTAGTGGCATGGTTGAGCTACCTGCTCAAGCCACAAGACCTCATTGGTGAAATAAAGGGCAAAAAGGGCACAGAAAGCTATCTGAAATCTCCATTTTCTTGTTCAGGTCTGAGAAAAGTATACTAGTGTTGTTGGGTCAGAATAACACACATTTTTACTGAGATAAGACAAAAAACTTACCTTTTGTCCATTAGCTAGCAATGTATTCTAGTAAATACATTTTTAATTCCTGCACAAATCAGACTAATTATTACATTATGAAATAAGAAAATACATTTTTGACATGTCTTTTGCCATTTAAAATTATTATATTCTTATGGGATTCAAGCAATTGTCCCTTAAAGCATGCCAGGGGCATGTGAATGATAATGCAGAGACAAGCAAGGTCTGAAAAGACTCGCATACAAAAAATCCTGTTTAATTTTTAAACTTTTAAATGCATGAGCTTATAATTACAAATATGTATACAAATACTTGGCATTAAACCATATGACATGAACAAAAAGCATCAAAACCATCTTTCCAATTGAGTTATTCTTTGCTCTTTAGAAAAACTATATAATAAATCCTAAAAATCACGTTTTCCTCCTGCTGAATGAGATGCACATATGTATTCAGGGGTCATCTACAGGATCCTCAATCCTGAAACTCAAACCCTGTTCCAGGTCCCATCTTGCCTTCTATAGAACTCTTCCAGATTTGTAAAACAAATTGCAGCCTATTATCATTTCCCAAGACTTTCAGTCACTCACAAGTCACTAGAGAAAAAAAAAAAAAAAAAAATCAAGTCATGCAAAGAGGAAGAGTTCATAGCACAGTGTGAAAAAGTAACAATACAGCAGCAGGCAAGGTAAGAAGAGATATTTACAGAGAGGCTGCACTTAATCAATTGAAAACATTTAATATTTACGAATGCTTTCCAGCTGCCTACAGCCCAGTAATTCCTGCTAACTGGTTGCATGCATAATCCTCACCAGGAGGATTTATAAGCTATTTCTTTGGCACAAAATTATTTTCCCATTCTTATAGTTCATACCCCATTTACAACCTAGTTTCTGGTCACTGTACATACTAGAAAAGATTTTTCCTTCCCTCTGAGTTGCAGCAAAAGGAGACTGGAGCTGCTGTGCAGGAGCTCTGGATCCATTTCAGTTTAGGATATTTCTTTGACAGTAAAAGACAAGATGAGAGCACAGACAATCCACAGTACTCCCATGAATTAACATCAGATGACTTTGCACGGTGGCTGTGACAGGCAATAATTTGAATCCAAACCATGTAGAAGGCCTAATTCTGTTCAGGCATAAATTGGAGCAACTCCACTGAAGCAAATCCAATCTATGGCAGAGGTAGTGCAGGATGCACACACTGCGTTCTGGGCACTGGTGGTCCCAGCAAAGGACCCCGTGAAGGTAAGACACGCATATAGACACACAGGCTCTGGTTTTTGTGGAAAACCTGGAGCCATGTGGGAAAAAAAAAAAATCAGTAACACCTTTATCACAGGTATAGTACCGCCTGTGGTGACAAATACCAACCCCAGCTCACTCCCCCACAGCATCAGCTTCTCTCTGCAAGGGCTGCAAGTTACAGCTGTCACCAAAAATTGTCCTGACACCTCTCAGAGCTCCTGTTTTAAGATCATTTCTCCAGCCTGGCAAAAAAGCTGCAACACTTCTCCTCCAGATCCTCCACGCTGCTGCTGTCCCCCATGCCGGCCCTACCTCACAACACCCCGCTGCTCCACCACCCGCCTTTTCCCCAGCCTTCCCCTCCCTCAGCTGGTGCATAGCCAGGACTGATGACGAGTTTTTCTCCCTTTCTTTTTTGCCCATGCATATAGCCTCCTGGGACTCAGAGGTGGAGTCTGGGGGTATCAGCACCTCCATAAGCACAGGAGGGAGAAGCATCCTGTGCTCGCAGCCTGACAGCCTGACCAGCCCGGCTGCAGGGAGTTTCCATATGGACCACAATTCCCAACAGCCTTGCCCCTGTCCCAGATTTCTTTCTCATCCTTTCTCGTTCCCTCTGGACACGAGTGGCTGAAGATATATGCATTAACGTACCAAATGCAACAGGATACATTTACATTTTGGCAAAAACTTGTAGACAGTTGTGTTGTCACCTATGTCTGCTGTGACTACAGAAAAGTAATCGCATGTGTAATTTGCATATGCAAATTATTCCCCAGATTTCATTAGTCTGTTCCTAAAAATGCTGCCAAAGAAGCGGGAGGTCTGTTTAAGGCTAGATTCATCTATATAAATTAATTGTTATTTAATAGAGCAATTCTTCTGTGTTTATTTAACAGTCTTCCCCTTGCCACTGGTGCACCATTATGAGATTAAATAACATCTAATCAGGCTATCAGATTACTGTATTTTTGTATGAGCCAACAAATGCTTAATGGATTTTATTTTAGGAGCAAAAAGATTCATATTACAGGAGATTAATACTATGAAAAAAATCTATATTAATATCTCTCAGCAATAAAGGCTATGAATTAATGGTCAGATGACCCAGTTACAAAAATGGGATGGTTTTAAAATATTCAATACGATGTATTTTTAAACCTCACACTGTTAAGTCTTTGAATATACTTCAATAAAAAGCCTTCTGTTATGCAAAAAATGTTGTACATCCTGGCACAGAAGCACAAATTTGATTTTAATTGAAAGACATCTTGACACCCTCTCACCTAGGAAGCAGGCTGATATTTCATAATGAAGCTAGAATTCAAAGTCTTGATGGGCAATACCCTCTGCAGCCTGCCTGAGTTTTAATCCAGCAGGAAGCAAAGGCACTCTGGTTATGGCCAAAAAGGCAAACTACTTTTGGCCATCACAGCCAATATTCCTTCAGTCTCTGGGCAACGCTGTTGGGCAGCTGGTGCTATCACCAGCAGGAAGATCTTAACAGGATAAAGGGGGTCAGCATCTACCACCACCCCAGCAGAGCACCCTGATCCCGTTGGTGACAGCGTCTTACAAAGAAGTCTTGAGGAAAAGAACAGCATTTACTGCAGAGTCCTCACCCAATCTACAACTCTCTAGTTTTGTATTGTGTATCTCAGCCGTTCTGTACTCTTTTTAATAACTGAACCGAGCACAAACTTAGTCTTTAGTTCATTCTGAGGATAAGAAAATGCCTAAATTACATGTTCTCTAATGAGTAGTATTTTTTTCTTATTCAACAGGTTCTTCTGCTTGCTCACCCAATTATTCTTCCCTTCTCTATCCAGCTCCTACCAGTCAGCTTCAAATGAGCCAGTCATCACTTATTTTTTTCATTCCATCACCAACTCCAGCGCCATCCAGTAAAACTCTGTTGAATAACTCTTCAGAGCAACATATTTCAGACTAGAGGCTCAAGGCTGGACTTCACAATATTAGAGCAATAATGCCTCCATAAATGAAGCTGAGGCCGTGTCAACTTCATAATTTTTAAATGCAGTGTCTTATTCCAGGATGAAGGATTTTGGGGGAAGCTTGAAAGGAGACTAAGAAAATAAAATTGATGGTTTTTTTTTTTTAAGTTCCCTGTTGTTTGTCTGGTGCCATCATAATGAGTCAGTAGCTCAGAGGCTTGTAAATACTGTCCTACCACATCTCTTTGGTTATTACTCAGTCAAGCCTTTCTAAAATATTTAAGTAATCGTTCTCTATCTCTATTAAAACAACAGATGGAATTCCCAACCTTCAATTTTATGTCGAGCTTCTGCAGCAATTTATTAACAGCTTGAACTCTGTTCTCTTGAGGGTTTAACCTGATGGTTGAACCCAATTACATTACAGTCCTTTGTTCATCAAGGGACATATGTAATATGATATTAAATATGAAACAACTCATGCCTGAATAATGTAGTCTTTGTGATACAAATTGATGGAGTACAGAAGCCCAAATTTCAAGCACACAAACTGCTCTTAGTTCTGATTTTACATCACAAAAATTCAGGATTAATTCCACTGCTGTCAGCTGACTTACTGATGTAAAACTGGCATAAATTAGAGCTGAGTCATGGTTTGTCTTTCTCTTGCATTATCATCAAGTCATTCTAAAGTCCTAGTCATGCAGTTCACGAGCTGGGTCATGACTACCAGAAATGAATAGACATTTAAATCAGTATACACCTCCTCCATCTCTTATCAGTCCCATCAGCACAACCCAGGGAACCTCTCCACACACACAGTACCCAGGCTATAATTTCATGCAGCTCAAATAGCATTTCAACATAGCGTGGAAACCTCCCACACAGAGAGAGAAATCTTACGCTTTGCTGTGACAGTTCTTATTTGCCATTGTATTTTAAAATCGCTCCTTAGGAGCTAACTTTGACAGGTTAACGTGTTGCATTTTCCATTATTAATCCTCCCTTCCTACCTTATTTTTTCCTCCTTGCCTTGCAACGCAAGCCTTGAATGGTCGTTCCTGTGCTTCTCCCACAAGTTGCTCCTGGTCCTACGCATCGTGGATGGTGTGCCATTCCTGAGCTCATCCGTCAGGCTCAGGCCTCCTGCTTTGTACCCATGTTCCGGACACACTTCCACTGCCAAGCTATGGATACATTAAAAACCCAATTAACAAGTGAGACCGATGAGCACCTGATAACCAGGCAACCTTCTATGCAGAAAATGTCACCTGCTGAAGAGCTGATGCTTATTTTAAGATAATTTACATTTTCATTCTAGGGCTCAAGTGTCCAGCTGAAACATTGCTGTTGGACAGTTCCCTGGTAAGGCAGGGGACCAAGTGTGTTTGTTTTTATGTTAAGCTATAATTACAGTAGCAAAGGAGCATTTCTTTGAAGCATCCGGTGCACTTAAATTAGCAGGCTGTCGGTACACTTCGCACACAATAGGAGGGATAAGATGGGTGGAATTGCATGTCCCTGAATGGCAGATCTCAAAAACCCACACCTGAGGTAGGACAGAATCAGTCTAAAGTCCACAGAGTAAAAATAAGCACTTAAAAAGCATCAATAACCGTATTGCAAGACAGATTTTCTACAGAGATCCA
The DNA here is from genome assembly GCA_013400615.1 of Syrrhaptes paradoxus. Classification (NCBI taxonomy): domain Eukaryota; kingdom Metazoa; phylum Chordata; class Aves; order Pterocliformes; family Pteroclidae; genus Syrrhaptes; species Syrrhaptes paradoxus. The sequence continues at coordinate 311,175 of VZTO01012056.1, forward strand.
TTGTACTTGAGAAGAATACCATAACTTGACTATGAACAGTCGCTGGCAGCGCAGGTACAGGTACCTACGGTGTAGGTGTCAATATGAAATGAGCAGTTCCACACCCTGTGCTCAAGTGGAACAAGCCTGAGTGTAACCAGTTGCTCTGATGCTTTAAAACACCACTTGCCCTGACCACAAAGCCCTGCTTAAGGTCATATTAGTTAATACACTCCTTACAGATTAAGTCTAGAGATGGCCATGAAGACCTGATCTTTTGCTTTGCCAGACAACGGTCACTAGAAGACTTGTGTTTTCACTGGCAGTTCAGATAAAACGCCGTTTCAAGGCTGCAATGCTGTTTCCATCCCGTGAAGCAGTTTTGCTGCCAGCTTTAAAAACTTTTAAAAACTGAGACTGGACTTTGAAATTATTTCAGAGAGCAAGAACACTTTCTTTATGGTTCAGTTTATCATGTGTAATTGCTAGCGTTAATCCACACAGAAGTATTCTGAATTCCAGGCCTAACGAAATACTAAACTAGTCTGCCAGGATTTTGTTTCCTGGAGCAGAGTGGAACTGAAGCACGCAGCTGAATTTTTGAAGGGATTCTAGGAAGCTTTTAATTATATGGAGGAGTCCCCCTTTCTTTTAACCTTTTATAAGCTGAGTTTATGGTTATCCTTTAGATTCTTAAAGCCTGTCATATTTTTCAAGGACCTTTCTGGTATGAATTGAAAATCCAGGCAAAAAGCTCTATGAGTGACTCCATTGGAAGCGTCAGTACAGGAGGAGTTCAACCGCTTTGTTCCTCCATGTACCTGACAGTTCCCTGTGCCTGGAAAGAGAAGGGGTTGCTCAGGAAGGTCAGGCCCTTCCAGGCAAATCACTGGCCTACACAACAAACAAGCAAACCAAACCCAAGGACATTCTATTCCCCACTTCTAACAGTCACATACATTGTAAGACAACCAACCATTTTCCCTGCTACAACACCTAAGCCCAACAGTGCTTTTTTCCTCACAAAAGATCTTTTACCTCTGACAGTCAGCCAGGTTGTTTTGTCGGTTTGTTTTTTTTTTTTTCCTTGCAACTCCTCATGCAATCCGAGTTGAAATGAGACCAGGACTGCTACTGTAATTCTGATATTTTGCTCTTGGTGTTTAAGCAATTGGACTTTACTGCAGGGACAGCTGCAGTTCAAGGACACATGCAAAGATCACAGATCACAGAATCCCAGAATGTTAGGGATTGGAAGGGACCTCGAAAGATCATCCAGTCCAATCCCCCTGCCGGAGCAGGAACACCCAGATCAGATCCCACAGGAACGCATCCAGGCGGGCTTTGAATGTCTCCAGAGAAGGAGACTCCACCACCTCTCTGGGCAGCCTGTTCCAGTGCTCTGTCACCCTCACTGGAAAGATGTTTTTTCTCATGTTCAAGTGGAACCTCCTGTGTTCCAGCTTGAACCCATTGCCCCTTGTCCTGTCACTGGATGTCACAGAGAGGAGCCTGGCTCCATCCTCCTGACACTCACCCTTCACATATTTATAAACATTAGATCTTCATAGGGTACTTATCAATTGTCCATGTGTGAAAGTAATAATAATTTAAGATTAAGAGGAGCATTGGAAGCCCTGCCCCATGGTCAGGGTGTGTACTCCTCAGCCCATCCCTTTGTGAATGCATTGCTGTGGCACACTGTGGTACAATTGAAACAAGTCTTCAACCAAGCGAGTATGAAGTTTAGATCTGAAATGAAAGTTTTGCTTTTGTGACAGAGCAAATATTACATTGATGACTTCTTAAAGTGACCTTCTCGTCTTGTTGCACCAAAGCCTGTCAAGCCCCTGCCCTCTCCAGCTCCCCGCGGGCTGGGTGACACTGCTGGAGCCTCTCCTTTCCAGCTCTCTGGAAGTCTGATGCTCCTCGCTCCCCTGCGCAGACCCCTTCCCACCAGATAACAAGGTTGTGCTCTGTGCTGGGGGTGACCCCTGCTTTACACAGGACCAAGTGAACTAGTTAAGAGATTCCAGCTCGCAAAAGGCTCACACATCTCAGGACCTCAGGGAGCTGATTTTAGAAATGCTCTGTTAAGCCTTTGCCCCATTCCCTGCATAGCAGGAGCCAAAATCTCATAAAATGTGAAGCCTGTCTGGTCTCTGCCATACCTGCTGTGGGAAGTATTGGAGCCCTCACGGGACAGGGGGTCAGCAAGCTTGGGTCCTCAGTCTCCTGAACTGCATACACATCAGATTTTTTTTTTTCTACTGGAATTATTTTCCCGTGTCATTATGAGCACTGTAATAGAGCAACACCTTCTGCAGTGTAAATGCAATTTTTTTTTAAATCACAAACATCTTTAGTTAGCAACACACGAACCAGAGAGCACCAAATAAGCCATCGTTCTACGAACACAGACCAGTCACAATGGCAAGGAAGACAATGAAACGGTCCATTGACTAACCTGTTTCAGTCACAGCTAATGTTTATGACCATAGTTACAATGCAGGTCAAACTTCCCACTTCAGAGTAAAATATATCTGTCCTTTACAAAAAGGACACAAACACTTGCATAATCCAAGATTTCTATGAGCTCATATTCTCACGTATTTAAGCCATGTACAGAGTAAGGATTTCTACAAACTCAACTTTGGTATGCTGTCTATTGGACTATTATCAAAAAACATGAAGAAATTTTGCGTATTGTTTTTAAAAGCACATTCTGTATATAGAAACAAAAATAAAAGACACACCTCAGCATTTATGAGCAATCTTGCATTGTCAGAACATTAACCACACAACAGGGCTTAGCTACTGAACAGTAATCCGTAGATGAGAAGTCAAGTGGATCTTCAAAATTTCATTCTTCAGTTCCTGTTTTTGTTAGGTAGACGTGGCAGTGTCACACAGCTGAAAGGGCAGAAGACAGGGAATGACACACCCAAAGTTCACACATGAAATCTTTTAAACCCCAGGCCAGATCCTCAGTGCCTTGGCACGCTGCTGTTGTCCTTCCTCACACAAGGCTACATTCAAACCCATTAAAGGCAAAGAGGGAGATGCCTTTGAAGAGCTGAAATTGGGCCCTAAAAGGGGAATTTTACAGAAGCCACACTGGGTAGTAGGTGCTTTGTTTTGAATTGACTGGAAAAACAGAAGTAAATAGCTATAATCTTCTTAACCCTTATCACTTTTTTCATTGCAGCATAAGAAATAAAGTGGCATTCTTAATTTATTACTTTTTTTTAAAAAGAAACAAAATCAAAGAAAAAAGCAGAAAGGCCACGGGTTAGTTTTAAATGCAATATAAATGCAATAATATTCCTTGGTAACCAATCAAACCAGATCTTAAATCTTTCCCTAAAGTCTAAGATCTCTGTGAAACAGCTACCAACAAGCACAGACAGTTGGAAAAGCAGGAAAAAGGTCAGACACAGACTTTGTTCTTCTTGGGAAAAACATTCATTTGGCAGTTGAATATTTCTTTCCTATTTTGTTTTTATACGATACTATTGCTGTACAAAACTACTGTGGTTTTTTCATTTACACAGCAAGAGAGCTCATGATGCGTACTACCCTGGAGCACTACCCCAAGGAAAAAAAAGCATCTGTATCAAGCTGGCAGCATTCACATGAAATCCATACTCTACTGGCAAATATTGATCCCTCTGAGCAAGAACTAAGTGAATTTCACTGATCCAGCCAGGCAGGTGGCTTATCATCCTGTAGGCAATGAGGAAAGGGAGAAAAGCTCTCCAGAGACAAGAATCCAGAACATAAGCTGAATAGGTTACAAAGAAAGAACACTTGACTATCCAAGCAAAGAGCTTCTTTTAATTTTTTTTTTTAACTGTTCTGTAAAGCTCTTGCCAGACGTGGTTAGAATTCAGGGAAAAGGCAAATTTCAGATCCTAATACCCCACAAAATACCTACAACAGCAAACAGGAAAGCATTAACGGCACTACCACAAAAATAGTGAAAGGAATCTGTAGACAACAGAGCTCTTCACACCAGCACTGACTCTAGGGCCCTGAAGAGTAGAATAAAACAAATCTCCAAAGTTCTCCTTTCAGTTTGAATAAATTAAAAAATAATAAAATAAAAGCTGTGCTTTTCTTTAGCAGAGTATTCCCAGGTGCAAGAAATCAAAATCTTAATTAGTTACTGTTCTTTGTAATCAATTTAGATGATGTGAAGATGGTTGCTAACAGTGCTCTGCTAAGTCACGACAGCTAGCACTGAGCAGCGGGTTCAGCAGCCTGCAGTACACACACAGGCGTTTGGCTGGTGCTTGGCACAGGGCTGAGTAAAGAGAACTACAATGCTTATTTTCCCAGTTTCTAAGGCTTCAAGAGGGACATCTCCCTCTAAAAAGAGATATGGAAAAAAAAAACAGTAATTTCATCATCACCATATCATCATCAAATATCTGATAATGATCTCAAGGCAACCATTCTTAATTACTCATTATTTTAAAGCACAAAAATATTAGAGGAACGATTATTCAAGAGCAGATGCAGCCTTAAATGGGGACCAGCAGCTGTATCCCCACACTGTGACAGGAACGATGTGCCATAACTCCTTGGTGCGAGGTACAGCCCCTCAGCACACTTTTGTGCCAACCACAGTCAGCAGCAGCTCATACATAAGAGGTGGCCTGTTTCAAACATCATCTCAGCTATTTTTCTTTTCCTTCCTAGTGCCAACAGAGATTAAGAGCTTAAATAAAGGTATCAGAGTTACAGTAAGGGGAAGGCAATCTTGTAAGGGAGCTAAACCCCATTAAAAGAGAGCTAATTCCCTGCAATCAGAGTACTCACATGTTTAAAGCAAAAAGTTGTCCGCAGTGTTGAAGTAACATGCGCAAACTGTGATACTCCATCAAAACCTACCGCTGGAGTTAGTGGATGAGAAAAAGTTTTAGGTTTTTCCTGCAATTAGATTACCAACCATAATGACTTTTGTCTGGGTTTGACAGCTTCCCTGGCATAAATCACCCAGCTACCATGAGGCAGTTTCTATTTTACCTGGTGCAGGAGAAGTCAGCTCTCAGTTCAATTGTTTATTTATGAAAATAAAAATAGTTATATAATACTTTACTCCTAGATCCTTCCCTCCTGAAAGAAAGCAAGCCACCAATACACATAATCTACCCCTCCAAATAATAAAAAAATAAAAAATCCATCAGAAATAAGGAAGGCCAGTAATCACTAACAATGTCAATAAAGGAAATCTTGATGTGGTTTCGGTAGGATAGTATTAGGTCCATTGCTTTCCTACTGAAAAAAAAATAAAAATCCCTGTCTGGTGTATTCAACAGATAATCTGCTTTCAAGCTCAGGAGCAAATATAGACCCACTTTCCAACAGTACCTGGTAGGGTGCTGCAAGGGCCAGCAGCTCCCTGGGGAGCAAGGGGCCTCTCCTGGGTGCAGCAGGGCAGGGTCTCACAGCCAGCGCCCAGTGCCCATCCCACCACCCCAGCCAGGGAACAAGGTGGGCTGGAGGCTGTGCCCAGGCAGGGTCTTGGTTATGGAGCCAGTCCATGGTCAAGTCAGGACATCAGCCCATCAGTGTTTGGATCAGCAAGACCCACAGCCACCCAGGGAAACAGCAGGGGAGATCTGAGGACCACCCCACCTACCCCAGCTGGGACAGAGATTGCTAGTCCCCAGGCTGAGCTTAAATAGAGCCCTGGGCATGGTGTGGGTCAGGGGATCATAGCTTTAAGGTGTGTTGACCCTTTCAGGGACTGGATAAGTGCCTCTACTCCTTCCAGCTGTGAGACATATTTTGAATTATCTTATTCAGGTTTAGGAGAAGGATGTAAGGGTGTCCTATATATGCCCAGACAGAATAAAGCCCTCTTGACACTTTCTCCAGCACATTCCTACTGTTGAAATTAGCCAATCCATCTACATTCATTCCTGTAGGAAAGTCTTCACCATCTTGATTGGTAAGTGCCTTCATACAAATAATTGGGCACTTCTGCCATATAGTGATGTGAGGTGGTTTGGATCATTGATTTGGGATAAAAATTACATGGTAGAAATCCTCTTTTTTACTGGAGCTTCCACTACTACCATCGCTCCTTGAGCTGTGCTACTGATGAAAAATATCTTTCTCAGTGTCCATAGGGCACAACAGAAGAAAGTTAATAAACCATTCGGTCCAGAGGCATGAGAGGGTACTCCCTCCTCCTGCCTCGCAGGGAGTAAAGGGAGCTGTGGACAAGCATGTGTACAATCTCTGTGGCACCAGCAGGGTGGCTTCAACCAACAGGTTCTAGATTATATGGACTGTGTCTCCAGTACATGCACCACTGAATGGTCTTTCCACCTTGCCAGAAATCAGTTCTGACAGAATCCCCTTATACCACAAACACAAGCGTATCATTCTTTATTTGCCCGTGTGTTACGTGAATGCTGTTTTATGCTGACCGCTGCTTCAGGTCATGGATAAAGAGAACAAAAAGTTCAATGCTAGTTTGAAATAGACTGAATTAGTGTATTTTTTGTTGTTTTGGTTTTTAGTTTAAAATATTAGCTTAATTTCTTTTGCTCTAGGGAAGACTATGAAACCTATGAAGTGCTGTATCTTTTCCTGCTGGAGCTAGAACTATGTGATAACTGTAAGTCTTCTACAAGTGCTCCCAAATATTTNCCCTGTCTGGTGTATTCAACAGATAATCTGCTTTCAAGCTCAGGAGCAAATATAGACCCACTTTCCAACAGTACCTGGTAGGGTGCTGCAAGGGCCAGCAGCTCCCTGGGGAGCAAGGGGCCTCTCCTGGGTGCAGCAGGGCAGGGTCTCACAGCCAGCGCCCAGTGCCCATCCCACCACCCCAGCCAGGGAACAAGGTGGGCTGGAGGCTGTGCCCAGGCAGGGTCTTGGTTATGGAGCCAGTCCATGGTCAAGTCAGGACATCAGCCCATCAGTGTTTGGATCAGCAAGACCCACAGCCACCCAGGGAAACAGCAGGGGAGATCTGAGGACCACCCCACCTACCCCAGCTGGGACAGAGATTGCTAGTCCCCAGGCTGAGCTTAAATAGAGCCCTGGGCATGGTGTGGGTCAGGGGATCATAGCTTTAAGGTGTGTTGACCCTTTCAGGGACTGGATAAGTGCCTCTACTCCTTCCAGCTGTGAGACATATTTTGAATTATCTTATTCAGGTTTAGGAGAAGGATGTAAGGGTGTCCTATATATGCCCAGACAGAATAAAGCCCTCTTGACACTTTCTCCAGCACATTCCTACTGTTGAAATTAGCCAATCCATCTACATTCATTCCTGTAGGAAAGTCTTCACCATCTTGATTGGTAAGTGCCTTCATACAAATAATTGGGCACTTCTGCCATATAGTGATGTGAGGTGGTTTGGATCATTGATTTGGGATAAAAATTACATGGTAGAAATCCTCTTTTTTACTGGAGCTTCCACTACTACCATCGCTCCTTGAGCTGTGCTACTGATGAAAAATATCTTTCTCAGTGTCCATAGGGCACAACAGAAGAAAGGTAACAAACCATTCGGTCCAGAGGCGTGAGAGGGTGCTCCCTCCTCCTGCCTCGCAGGGAGTAAAGGGAGCTGTGGACAAGCACGTGTACAATCTCTGTGGCACCAGCAGGGTGGCTTCAACCAACAGGTTCTAGATTGCATGGGCTGTGTCTCCAGTACATGCACCACTGAATGGTCTTTCCACCTTGCCAGAAATCAGTTCTGACAGAATCCCCTTATACCACAAACACAAGCGTATCATTCTTTATTTGCCCGTGTGTTACGTGAATGCTGTTTTATGCTGACTGCTGCTTCAGGTCATGGATAAAGAGAACAAAAAGTTCAATGCTAGTTTGAAATAGACTGAATTAGTGTATTTTTTGTTGTTTTGGTTTTTAGTTTAAAATATTAGCTTAATTTCTTTTGCTCTAGGGAAGACTATGAAACCTATGAAGTGCTGTATCTTTTCCTGCTGGAGCTAGAACTATGTGATAACTGTAAGTCTTCTACAAGTGCTCCCAAATATTTGTGTTTTTATTTACAGTCCTTAAAAAAACAGTCTTAGAAAATCATGACTTTTTTTTTTTTCTGTGAGAGAACATAATCTTCATCCAACTTGCAGAGGTGACACTCTTCCCAAGTGGACCCCTTTACATTCCTGTGTTCCTTACACAAACAAAATTGCCAAGTCCTTGCAGTGCTAATGTTAGTCCTTGCAGTGGACTTCTGCCATATGTGCTAGAGAAAAAGCAATGAATCATAGGAGAGAACACAGGCTAAAGAAAATCAGCCCTTTCACGTTAAATGCTACCATATACAGCGTTTCAATTAGTTGACAGTGATACTATAATTTCGTATGTTGGTGATTGCACATGCAATACGTAACAGCAAATTACTGCAATCACCAACTGTTGAACAAGTGCTTCCGATTCATCAGCTACTCTTTGATCTAAAAATTATATTTGCCTATTAACAGTTAAGTACTGTAAATGTACATTAATTTAAATGACAAGGGAGATAAGATTACCTAACACAAGGAAAAAAAAGGAAAGGGAAAAGGCACAGCAGTGAGTAATCATGTGTTTAATGGCAGCCTCCCCACTATGCTCTTTCCTTTTCTTGCTTGCTCACTGTAAAAAATCACAGTGGTTGTTACTGCTAGAGAGAACTTGACACTACAGCAATTCCTCAGACCCCTGAGATCTTCCAGGTACTGATGATAGTTTCAGACCGCTCTCCTTTTCCAGTCTCCTTGACCTCAAAATGCCTCGTAGGCACTGGACACACTATCTTTGGTGAAGTGATGCGCAGAAGATTTACATCTATATGGTTAGATGATCTGAGATGATATTCAAGACCCAATTCTCATTTTTGCTAAGATTGACTTACATCATGATTAAGTAAAGTAGCATTAGCAGGCAACAGATTTTTTTTCTCTGGCTAACACTGCAATGGTGATATGAGGAACACCAACAGAGAAACCAGAGTCAGATAGTAGCAGAGATAATCAATCTTAAACAAAGCTAAGCTATACATCCACTGTATGCTCATTAATTACTTTGTTATTACTATGCTCAGATGTCCCAAAGGCACCGTGCCATGTAGTGGTACACATACCAATACGGCTTCTTTACCAAAAGTAGATATGCTGCGTTTAGCATTATAATGTGCTTTTTAATATATCAGTATGTAGAAAGTGAAAGGCTATTTTTCTTTCTGGATTTAAAAATACATGTCATTGCTAAGCTCACAGCTGACTGTATCATCTAGTGTAGACAGCTGGGAATGTGAGAAGGTTCACTAGAAAACATTTCACAAAAGACTCTTATTCTCTTCAAAGAGAGATCAGTCCACACCAAAAAGCAGAGTCTATTACAATATGCTCAATAAGATATATTGCATTTTCTCCAAATGTCTGTCACAGATGGCTTTCTGTCTATGATTTGAAAAAATACTGATTTATGTTCCACAGAACACAGGAAAAAATACAGAAGGAAATTAGTGCCAGCCACTAGAAAGGAACAGGCTCTACTAAGTAAATTGCAAAGCTGTAGGAAGACCTCCTATTACTCAAGGCCGAAACTCTCTTAACATCCAGAGAAGAGGACTGAATGATGTGCAACTTGTCAACATGTCCTTATTTAGAGACTGCTGCGCTGGAAGGACTGCCAAACAAGGGGAAAGCAACCGGACCATGAGAAAAGTAGGTACAAATTTTTAGTGCTGCGGCTCACGAGTCCCATGTATGGAAAGCCCATAAACAAGCCCTAATCACAGCATAACTCTGTGCATCTAGTGCCTGCGTAACCTGTGCCATCAGCACTGAGAAATAACGGCACCCTGGGCTGCCAGTTCAAAGAATTCACTAAATCTTTCCTGGGACTGCTTACTCCCCTTCAAACGCCAGTTTTCTGGGTTGTGTGTGGAGGTACCAAGAGGCAAAGCAAAATGCACTTCCATGAACATGCCCCAGTAGAGACTATACAGAGGACACTCTTCTTGACAGGCGCCACTCATTCCCACTGCTCCCAAAATCAGAGAATCATAGAATCATAGAATCATAGAATGGTTTGGGTAGGAAAGGACCTTAAAGATCATCAAGTTCCAACCCCCTGCCATGGGCACGGACACCCTCCACTAGACCAGGTTGCTCAAAATGTACTGTAAAGGTAGTGTTTTCTGCAGCAGATCTCATTTTTAAAGATATCATTCCATGCAGTCTCCTGAAAAATTCCCATCATCTCAGAGGACTCAGTAGGCTGCAACAGAAAGCTTATTGTCTGACAGCCTCCAGACACACAACAGCTAATACCAGTGTCCTAAACAATATCTTGTCGTGTGCAGCCACACAAACCTAATGGAAGATATTGCCACGTGAAAATAAATTTTGGCAACATCTTTCCAGTGAAAACAAAGAGTTCAGACTCTTATCATGACACTCCACCTTGAATTCAATCACTGAACATGGTTTAAAATCCTTGTTATTGAAGCACTGTCCTGCAGGCGAAGGCTGAAGTCTGTGATAGGATGCGCTGCCTTCATGGGTTCTCCCGTCTGTCAGCGTGAGCAAAGTCAGCACTGCTCAGCTGAAGCCACCTCTGCATCTCAAGAACGTAGTTCCCAGTTATTTTCTGAAAATAAGCAATTTGCTCGCACCTGCAGATATTTATGGCCAAATGGACCCATACAGACCCTACCTTTTTTACTCTCTCAAAAAGTGGAGGTTTGGTGGTTTGGACTAAATGAATAAACCGGCTCCTTGTGTTTATAAAAAGTGTTTTTCATTGAAAAATGAGAATTTGTCAAACTGCTACTGAAGTTGAATCCTACAAGAGTTACAGAACTGGGACCAACATCTGGAAAAACAAGTCTAGTTTTATTGTGCTCAGTTAACTGAAATATATAGCTCACCCACTTATAAAATAGGCTACTCAGCTGGAAAACCACCTTATCTTCAATTTTTGACATTTTATTATATATGGAATTTCTTAAATCATTATTTGTTACTCTGGCCAGGACTGCTAAACTGCATAATCCACTGACTCAGTCTGTGAGGACAAAATCAGACTTTGTCATTCAACACTCCATCTACACTCCCTGTACCAGATGCCTTCTCAATCTTCTCTTCATCATCCAAACTCAGCTGCAATACCTACCCACTTGTTTTTCAAATAAATTCCAATAATATGGTATCTAAGGTATAGATTTTAAGTTATTTGAGGGCCCGCGTCTCTGTGGCTGTTAAAGGACTAGATGTGTGTGCTGAAGGCAGGTGAAGGATTTCCAAAGGACTGCTGTGGGGCTGCAGCACTGATGAGCCAAGTCTCTTCTTCCATTGCAGAACCTCAGGAATTATGTCACTGAGGTCACTGGGTACTTCAAGGTGAAATCAGTGATAGCACAAGGGAACCTCCACTGTCATTTATAAATGAAGATGTAAATGTCACATGGACTAAAATTATATCGTTGGTTTGGCTGCTGATTGTCTTGTGTGTTTTTCTAGAGGTCAGTGGTAAAAGGAAATAATTCTATGGAATGTGACCTCAAGTGGAAGGAGTATTTACATGAATTATACATTTGATTGCATACATCAAACAAATGAAAACAGTCCTAGGGAAGAAAATGAGCTTCCAGATTAGGCACAATGTTTGTACACATTTTTGGATCCTGCAAAACACCACACAGAATATTACATGAATTTATAAATAAAAGTAAATGTTTGAAAGGAAATGTGATGCTGTTACTCAATCCTAAAGAGAATTATTTAGAACTAGGCTGCTGAATTAGAACTATGCTGCTGAACAATATGCTTTTCATAAATTCATAGGTGGAGCCAGGATCTCGCTAGCTGTAAAGCTGCCCTACATCTCCCTTGTGTTCAGCTCCTTAGAACTGTGCCGCTTGTAAGAAATTAAGTTCCTATTTTCCAGGTTCCTCTTTGCTTTAGGGTAAATATTTTGCAAAATTTCAGCCAGGAAAGATATATGAAAAAAATATTTTGTTGTGTTCACGTTACCAGTTCCAATAACTTTAAGCAACCCTTTCCCTCCCTGCTCTGGAGCAGTGGCAGTGACGTATTTGTCGGGGAGATAGCATGCTAGGAGCTCTGTGTGTTGGGAAGTCAGCTTTTGCAAAATAAGTGAAAATGTATCCTAACTTGGTCAAGTCATAAACAGTAACAAACCGTGCCTTGCTGTACCCACATAAGCTGCTATACCTGCTGAATACATGCAGCTAAATTCTCCAATGCTTGCATTTCAGTAGGAATGCTGGGATTCAGGGTAAAGCATGACTTTATCTGCACTTATTCCTCTGGACTCTTCTGGGGTCTTCCCAGACTGTCTGGGTCTGGAACTGGTGACAAGAAGCCTTTTCTCCGGTGCTGTCTGCAGCCCCTGCTGGCCTTAGAGCCTGTGGGAGAGGAAAGGGTCTGATTTACACACAGAACCAGCAAGGGTTGGACTTCAGTGGGAAAGAACAGAGAGAAAACTTCAACTGAGGCAATGAACCAACACTCAGCATGGAAGGGGAATAAAGGGACATGTGATGAGCAGCTGTGTTCCCTGAGAACCATCATGTTTGGGAAAGAAAGAAAAAAAAAAATTAAAAAAGAGTGAAGAGGTGAACCCTGCCCTGGAACAGGCAATGGGAAAGGAACCAGAGAGGGAGCTGGGTCACCTTGAGGCCACAACTTGAGAAGAAGGACAAAATCCATGTGGGCAACTAGAAAAGAGTGAGTAGAAAGTTTGGGGACACGAGCCTGAGTGAAACAGCCCAGCATCAAGGCTTCAGTTCCACCAAGGCTCCTGGGTCTGAGCCTCTCGGTTCATGCTCCGGGCTTTTGGAGACACCTGGCTGTGGTGAAACTGGTCCAGTGGCGTCCAGACTGAGAAGCCTGGGCAGGGAAACCAGAAACACCACCTTGTGCACGATGGCTGGGAATGGGACTGAGGCTGAAGGCTTGAGAAGGAGGTCTGAAAGGCAAGAGTGTGTCACCTGAGACACCCCATGGGCAACCTGAGATTGTGCTGAAAACCGGCACCGGGCTCGCAGAAGAAATAGGCTAAGGAGGCAGGTATAGGGAAAGTGTGTAACGGTACAATTTAAAGTGTTAACAGAATACGCATACACAAAGACACAAGCTACGGTTGCACTGACACTTATTTCTGGCATATCCCTCTAGGGAGTCCCCCCCAGCGGTGGCACTCAGCATCCCGGGGCAGTGCAGTGTCTTTAGTCACCCCCCATCCCAAAAAGCACCCGCATACCTAAACATGGACATCAGCCCATCAGAGGGAAGCCCCGGACGGGCCGGGGCCGAGGCTCCGTCACTTTTCCCCCGGGCCGCTGCGCCCCTCCAGCCGAGCACACGGGCGGGCGGCCCCGGGAGCCCCGGCAGCGCCAGCGGCACCCCCGGACGGGCTTCCCCGGGACCCCCCTTAGCCGGCACGGCCAGCGGGGGCGGCGGGGGGCTGCAGGGCTTGGGGGGGCCTTGGCTCACCCTCCAAAGCAGAGGAGAGGCGCGGGGCCCCTCGGGAGGGGGTGTCGCTCAGAGCAGCCGCGGCGCCGGGGGCGAAGCGGGGGCTGCAGGAGCGGCTCGGCCCCAGCGCTGGGAAGCGAGAGGAGGCGGAACGGCGGCTCACGGCAGCGCCGGGCTGCCCGGCACGCTTCGCCCGGGGCCGCTTCCCCGAGCCCCGGCTGACCTCCGTTAGCAAGAGCATCACTCGTAATTCCAGGTTTGATGTAACACGCGACCGCATGGTTCGCATTACGGGAGAAATGACCCGATAATCGCCCGGCAGCGCCGTGCAGATGTGCGAACTGACTCCGCTCCCCGCAGCCCTCCGCCGCCGGCTCTCGGCACCCCCGGGGTGTCCCGCGGCACCCACCGCCGGTGCGGGGTTGGGCTCCATCCTGGCTTTGCCTCTTTGCCGAGGCAAGTCCTTGGCGAGGGCAGGGTGACCCCCGCCCCCGGCCGCTGCCCCGCCGGGGCAGGGAGGGGAGCAGGCGGGGGCTGGAGCCGCCGCTGCCCGGCGCCGTTCCCGCTCCCCTGCTGGCAGCAGCGGCTCGGTGACCGCGGGGTCGCAACTGCGAAGCACCTTGTAGAGCGGAGGCTGGAGAGGTGAACGTTGCTTTTGATCAAGGAGCTCTGAAAAGCAATAAAATATGTCAAATGCTTTCTGAGAACCGCGGGAAATGTTTTTTCCAAGTAGAATTTGAGGAGCTGAAATTTGGAAAGGGAAGAGGAAATAGTGAAGAAAAAAAGGGGGGGGGAGGGGGTGTGAAACGTCCAAAATGAAGGGAGGGTAAATGTTCCATGGTCTCCCGCTGCCCCACCGCCGGCCCGCCCGCACACACCGCTCCGTGCTCCGCGGATCGCGGCCGCCGCCGGGGTGGGGTCCGCCACCAGCCACCGCACCGAGCGCTCGGGCTGATCGGGACACTGCGGGCCGTGTCCCTGCGCGAACAGGGGGGGACAGTGAAGCTGTGGATGTGGTAAAACCATAGCTATAGGTACGCCGCGTTCACTTCTGTGACTTGTCCCCATCTATCTGTTTGTACGTCTTTGTGAATAACAGATTCTAATGTATTTATAAACGCATTTAATCACGAATCAGCAAGCAAGCCTGCTTCATTTGAGCAGTTTTAAGAGGATAATCTCAAACTTTCTTGCAATATGAAACCTCAAAGAGCTGAAGACTGCTCAGAGCTGAGGTGGTTTGGTGTTGGTTAAGGCTGGCCAGCAGAGCTCTGCGGATGCAGTTCCTGGGCGTGCAGTGCTCTCCGAAGCTGCCCACTTGCAGAGGGGTACAAGCTGTGGCTCTGCACGCAGACGTGTGACTATGAAGCCTTGCCTTTCGGCTTTGGCTTGTGTGTTGTCTCCGTGACTCTGTAAAATCATTTATGCTGGGGTGGTAAAGCTTGGCAACCCATCTTATGTGTTTTACTCTGATTTTAAACTCATGTTTTAAGTCCAGGGAAGGTCGTTGACAGATTTTCTTAAAGTTAAAATAAAATATTGCAGCATTTCCGATTAGCATTGTCTCTTGGACATAGCATGAAGAGCACTGCACAGGAGTTATTTAGCTGACTGTCATTTTATAGAAGTTCTGTTCCCTTTGGCAAGTTCATCATGTCTAGGAAGAGAACCAGCATGCCAAAAAGTATGTTTCCAGCCAGCTTTTCCTTTTTCTTTTTTTTTTTAAAAAGAAAAGCTAAGATGATAGGACCAAGATGGGTTTTGTCTCCAAGGCAGTCCGTTTTTTCAACATTGTGTTTAAAACTTCAGGAATTATGTTTTGTAGTGGGATAGAGAGGTGACAACAGATGTGCGATTCGGTGGAAAGGTGGATGATTTTAATGAAGCATCAGGATCATATACTCCAGCTAATGAGAAATAACGGTTTGTGTTTGGTACATCCAAGAAACAGGCCTCCCGTGGGAGCAAACAGCGAAAGTTTTGTCGCTTCCAGTGGAGACAAGATCAAGGCCGCAATAACCCACTGACCAGGCTCTGGTTACTCCTCCAGCTGGTGCCTGACCGTCACCTGAGAACCACATCAAGTGTCGCATGTATGGGTATACCCACTGCCTATTTAATTTAAAGCTTACACTACAGAGGTGGAAAGAGTGGGTGAAAGCATGTGATAAACAGCTCGAATATGCACGGCTTGGTTCTGTGTCTGGTTTTAGCTTTCCCTTTTAAAGTTTGTATTGCTGTCTGAGTGGTGGCAGAAACTTGCTTTTTTAATGAAATCCCTTCGGTACTTCTCTAAGGAGACTTGACAGGAGGCGAGGCTTTGGGGAAATAAAGTTTCAAATGATCAGGACCTATTTACAGGCGACACTGAAAGGCTGGGATCATCCCGTCCTCCCTTCTGCTCCTGGTGCTGTGCTGTATCCTTAGATGAGCTATTTTCAGAGCACCAGTTTGCAGGGGTTTTTTTGTAGTTACACACAAAATAAAGAAGTTTAAGAACAAAAGATTGTTCTGGACAGTCAAACTGGAATGAGTTGGAAGGACACATTTAGGAAGTGGTTTCTTGGACACTAATTAGGACCATTTGCTTGGGGTTGCCATTATTTTCCTTTTAGTCTGGAGGGCACAATAGATCAAATGATTTATATATCATTAACAATTCTTGTTAGCCATAAGCAGAGTTGGGCTTTTCCATACTGATTAATGATTGAGTAATGCAATAACAACTTGTTTTATTTCTTCTGCAGTGTCCATATGAACAAGTTAGTGTGAAAGACCAGTCCAAAAAGCATTTCGACTCATTTTTTTAAATGTATATTAACATCTTACATTCTGCCAGAGCCGCTGCAAAATCAAGCCCACCACGTCTTTGTGACTTCCACTGTAGGAATACTGGCATTTGCTGTACGTGATCCTGGCTCCCAGTGAATGCATTTTAATTGTAATAAATCACAAACTAAACCATATGTACACGTGTGTTTTAGACGCCGCATTATTGATCCCCCGTTCCCTTTCTTTTGCGCTACAAGTAACGGGTTACAATCCCATAATACACTTACTTTCACTTTAAAAGAAACTAAGAAAGTGAGCATAGGTAACCATTAAAACCCCACGGTTTTATTTAACGGTACTTTGTATGCACCGTGATGTCCAAGAATTGGTGATGATTGTGGTCAGCCCAGGAGTGTTGGTTCTTTGGAGGGAGGGAGAGGCGGGGAGGGACGGCGCTGTGTGGTGTGTGCCGTTGTGTGGTGTGTACCATTCTGAGGTGTGTACCGTGGTGTGGTGTGTGCTGTGGTGTGTTGTGGTGTGGTGTGTACCGTTGTGTGGTGTGTGCTGTTGTGTGCTGTGTGCTGTTGTGTGGTGTGTACCATTGTGTGTTGTGTACTGTTGTGTGGTGTGTGCTGTGATGTGGTGTGTGCCATTGTGGGATGTGTACCGTTGTGTGGTGTGTACCGTTGTGTGGTGCGTACCGTTGTGTGGTGTGTACCGTTGTGTGGTGTGTGCTGTTGTGGGGTGTGTGCTGTTGTGTGGTGTGTACCGTTGTGTGGTGTGTGCTGTTGTGTGGTGTGTGCTGTTGTGTGGTGTGTACCGTTGTGTGGTGTGTGCTGTTGTGGGGTGTGTGCTGTTGTGTGGTGTGTGCTGTTGTGTGGTGTGTGCTGTTGTGTGGTGTGTGCTGTGGTGTGGTGTGTGCCGTTGTGTGGTGTGTACCGTTGTGTGGTGTGTGCCGTTGTGTGGTGTGTGCTGTTGTGTGGTGTGTGCCGTTGTGTGGTGTGTACCGTTGTGTGGTGTGTGCTGTTGTGGGGTGTGTGCTGTTGTGTGGTGTGTACCGTTGTGTGGTGTGTGCTGTTGTGTGGTGTGTGCTGTTGTGTGGTGTGTACCGTTGTGTGGTGTGTGCCGTTGTGTGGTGTGTGCTGTTGTGTGGTGTGTGCCGTTGTGTGGTGTGTGCCGTTGTGTGGTGTGTACTGTTGTGTGGTGTGTGCCGTTGTGTGGTGTGTGCTGTTGTGTGGTGTGTGCCGTTGTGTGGTGTGTACCGTTGTGTGGTGTGTGCCGTTGTGGGGTGTGTGCCGTTGTGGGGTGTGTGCTGTTGTGTGGTGTGTGCTGTGGTGTGGTGTGTGCTGTTGTGTGGTGTGTGCTGTGGTGTGGTGTGTGCTGTTGTGGGGTGTGTGCCGTTGTGGGGTGTGTACCGTTGTGTGGTGTGTACCGTTGTGTGGTGTGTGCTGTTGTGTGGTGTGTGCTGTTGTGTGGTGTGTGCCATTGTGTGGTGTGTGCTATGGTGTGTGCTGTGGTGTGTACCGTTGTGTGGTGTGTACCGTTGTGTGGTGTGTGCTGTTGTGTGTGCTGTGGTGTGTGCTGTTGTGTGTGCTGTTGTGTGCTGTGTACCGTTTGGCTGTGTCACTGCCCTGTGGGCACCGCTGCAGCCGGGCGCTGCTCCCCGGGGAGATCCGCCCTCTGGGGTGAGCCCGTCCCCTCCGGCTGCTCCGAGGGATGCTCCGGCGCCCTTGTACGAGGTGCTCGGAGATGCCGAAGCACCAGCGCGCCCCCGGCCCGGAGCCCTGCCGAGGGGCGGCGGGGGAAGCCGCCGGGCCAGGGTGTTCCGCCGCGGCTCTCCGGCCACGGCAGCCTGCTCCCCACGTCCGGGCCCGGGAGCTGATCCTCCGCCGTGGGGCAGGGCCCGAGGAGGCTCTGACACACTCATTACTGGATTAAATCCCTGGCACCGAGCTGGGGGATGGGAGAAAAAAAGGCTCAACAGAATCGCTTGGGTTCCTGAATAATTTAAATTCTTTGTATTTGATTGAACATCGGTCTGTTTGGTGTCCAAGTCTGTAAAAGCCTTTGAAAGACAAAAGAATTCTATTTGCAAACATAATATGAGGTGTAAAGCACACCACAGATATTCATGAGCACCCAGGAGGTGCTGAGCACTCCCGTACGTTAGAGACAACCTCGCCCAGAGCTCCTTCATCTTTGTTTCATTAACACGAAAGTCCTCCCTTATTTCCTCCTAAAGTTATTGATACCCAAACTATTGTATTTATTGACTCGCACGACTTTTCCCACAGTCATTAAGACTGAATGGCGCTCAGATAATATGTCCTACCATAGTGTCGATATATTTCTGCCCTCAGAATAATCCCAAACGAAGCCCAAGCGAGCATCTCCGAGATGAAACTGGGCTCCTCTCCTCGCTCCCCGCGGAGCTCTCGGCCAGCGGAGAGTTGCAGACGGTGGCCTTGGCGACATCCCGATGCTACACAGCAGCTCCGAGATGGACTTTGGGTGCGAGGAGTGTGGAGTTACCCGGAGGGGTTGCAATAAATGGAAAGGCATTTT
Organism: Syrrhaptes paradoxus; assembly: GCA_013400615.1. NCBI lineage: Eukaryota > Metazoa > Chordata > Aves > Pterocliformes > Pteroclidae > Syrrhaptes > Syrrhaptes paradoxus. The sequence continues at coordinate 329,972 of VZTO01012056.1, forward strand.
TTCATTTGTGTACTTTCAAACGAAGCAGCCAGTTTCATTTAGACTGTAAACTATTGTCAGTTGCTTGGTGTCCCATTTTGATCCTTTCTCAGTTTTGGTTGAACGAAATGTCTTGAAACCTCTTCCAAAAAGATGCTTGTACAGGCTTCCAGATGCTAAGATTTAGATCATTTGAACGTCAGCGCAGCCTTCTGGTAACAAAAAAACATCCAAATGGATTTCGTTTGTGTCTTAACATCCATCAGATGGGAGACTAGCACAGTTTAGAGCTAAAGTCTGTTTTCTTCGTTTTAGCAACTAGGTCCACATGAACGTCTCGTCTGGCAAGTCAGTAGGTTGAAGCTACATTGAACAGACTGAGTCCAAATATCTGAAATGAGTTGGAATAGCTGTGCTAGCAAGCCTTGATTTAACGTACGAGGCCATGACTGCTGTGTCTAGAGCTTCGCGTGGGCATGCAAATAGATGGGGAGAGGGGCCACTGCGGGGAGCGGCAGCTACAAACGCACCCCAAAACTGCGGGCTGAACCCGGCCCCACGGCGAGGTACCACCAGTGGGTCCTGGCTCCGTGGGCAGGAACCGAGCATCGATCGCTGCCGCTGAACTGCCACCGGCCACCGCTTCCCCGGCCGGTGTGGCGGGGTCCTGCTCTCCCGGCTGTCCTAGTGGGTGGGGAGATTGTAGCGCGGGGTTCGGTTGTGCTGCTGCCACGGCAGTAATAATGAAATAAAGCATAACATTAGTTAGGCGCGACGCAGCAGGTGGCTTATTATAAGCCTCGCATATTGCCCTGCCTCCTGCTCCCATTAGGGCACCGGTAATTGGGGAAAAAAAATATATATTTTAGGCGCTTTAGAGAGCGAGCGGAGGAGAGGGGAAGAGCTCTCGGGTACGGCCGGTTTCCGGGGCCGCCGGGCCGGGCCGGGCTGGGCTGCTCCCAGCTCCCAGGGCCCGGCAAGGCCCGTCACCCTCCGTCGAAGTCGGAGCAATAAGACCCGTGGTGCTTATGATAATAATAATTCTTATTGTAGTACCTCGGCGCAGACGGCAGCTGCTATCTCAGGGAGCAGGTCCCATGAAGGCCCCTCTCTCTCTCCCTAGGGCTCGGTCCTTCCCAGCGCGGACACGGACCGGCGGGTTCGGCTGATCCTGCTCACTTTTGGCCGGGATGGCTTTAAACTTCCTGGTTGCGAGTGGATTTAATGAAAACCTTATTTTCAAAGTCCTCGTCATCTAGACCACAGGAGCAAGACGGACTTGCACAGCCCCAGAGCCAGCAAAGCGAACTTTGGGTGCTCAGAGCTCACGGCCACCTGCCCCAAACTCCCTCCTCCTGCGGGGAGACACCTCGGCTTTTAAGTTCTCCGCCAGCAGAAGTACCCCCCTCCTTCCCCCCTCCCCACCATCCCGCGTCTCCTCCCTCCAGACACCTCCCTGGCTGGTTTCTCCAGGTGAGCCGCGGTGAGGGGGGATGTGCCCTTTGCTGCACGTCCACAGTGACCGCAGCCCCGCAGCCCCGGCTCCCCAAGCCCTGCCCGAGGGCGGGCGGGCGCGGTGCCGCCGCCGGGCCTCCATCCCCCCGCCCGCGCCAGGACGAAGCCCGGGGCGGGGAGAGCGGCTCCCCGGTGGTGTTACCCGGTTGCCGCCGGGCTCCCTCCCCGCCGGCAGAGGTTTGGTGGCCGCTCCGGCGGCTGGCAGAGCCGAGCAGAGCGGGACACGGCCGGAGCCCAGCCGCGGTGTGCGCCCCGGTGGGGAGCAGAGCCCTCCTCCTCCGCACGCCGGCGGGTCTCCGCTCCCTGGCAAACTCCAAGGAAGATCATTAGCATCCCTTGTTTGCTTGGGTTTTTTTGTTTTATTTTGTTTTTTCTTTCTAATAGATTACCAAACTGGCCACATAGACCTAAGGGTCACACGGCTCAGGGGACAAGAACCGGAACTGTCACAGGAGTTAAGAGAAACAGGCAAACAAATCCAAAGCGAGAAGTCATCTCGTGTTCCTGCCCCAGAAACAGGTTCCGGCCCCACGGTCCTTTCAGTAAGTCCCCTCCTGTGGGACCCGCTGCGCAGCAGCCGGCGAGAGGCGCGGCTGCAGCCCCCCGGACCCCCCCCGGAGCCCTGCCGGCAGGCGGCCCCCCTCCTCGCCGCCGGCCCCGTGCATCTCCCCCGGGAAGGGAGACTCCGAGTAGGAAAAATGACTCCCGACCCTATATTTTTCTATTGTTTTGAGCCGGTGGATCAATTGTCATCAGTACTGTCACCTAAGAAGCAATGATTCCGATTCATCTTGGCATCTGATTTTATTCTAATGGGTTAAATTGGGTTCACTTTTACAATTATCCCAGGTTTGACTGCGTGGTATTGCATGACAACTCACAGTTTCATCGGGTTTGGCAAAGCGAGGTTGCTCCATGAATCCGTATATCATATCACATCAGATCAGGCTGAAGTTTGCTGTTTAGGGACTCCATTTGAGAGGCTTTTTATGAAAGTGGGAAGGGTTGATGCAGTCCATGGCTGGTTTAGTGCGATTTGAAAAAAAAAAAAAATGTGGAGAGATGGCAACAACACGGGGTTTGCTGCTCAGCTGTGAATAAGCACAGAACGAAAAAAACGACGTGATGGGGAAACGCTCAGCTAGCTACAATATTTTTAGCAGCCTCTCAGTCCTCGCCTTTTTTTAATTTCCTAATATGTTCTTTGCTTTATTAGTTTTATTTACAACCAGCTCCCCATTAACACCTCACCTGATTACTGAGGAGCTGAGACAGCTAATCAAGCAAATCCAGCAAACCAGCCAAAATTGAGAGGTGGGATTTATTTTTGCTTTCATTCATTCTTCTTCTTCATTTATTTACTTTGTTTTGGGAAATATTTCGACACAATCAGAAAATAAAAGGCAGGTATAAATGTATGTTGGTGAAAGGTCAGAGGTTAGAAATTCACGTCAATTCTGTATTAGAGGCTATGTAGAGGAGGGGGAGAGAGAGGGAGAAGAAAAATCTTTCCAGCAAGCAGCTTGTTTATTTTAATTAACATAGCGATCCTCTGCTAGGAACAAGGAACAACCTCCATCTACTGGCTACATCATTGCGTCTCTTCTCCATCCAAGACCCATCCCTCATCACTCATTAAGGAGGGTACAATTTCGGAAGAATCTTCTAAGGTCTCAAGGTAAGCTCCTGCATGAGTCTTTTCTAGCAACGCAGCTATTTAGACCTCACGGATGTAATCTGCAGGGTGTTTTTTTTGGCATGGTGTTTGGTTTTTGTTTTTTTGTTTTTTTTTTTAAACAACATAGAATGGTCGTTTCCCCAGGTGTATTCACAGACAACATTTGGTGCATCTGTGTTTTAATCTAGAAAAATAGCTGCCTGGGAAGACTGAGCCATTCAGCTCAATTAAAAAAGAGAGCCCCTGCTTTTTTAGTTTCTTTATTAAAAAAAAAAAAAAAGAAAATAAAAGAAAAAAAAAAAAGAATGGCTCCTTTCACCTGTTTGTGAATCTAGCCTGTAAAGGAGTCCTTTCCAAAAGCAGCAAAATATGATAATTTCCAATGGCTTAATAACAACCGGAGTGTAAATACGATTAAGGTTAATATCAGACAACTAAGAAGCTAACAATGCTGAAGTCCTTAGCGGTGAACAGTTTCGTGTTAGACAATAATCTGCCTTTCCTGCTTTCTTCTGGCAGTGTGATCACTTGTTTGTGATCAGTCACAGCGCTTGGCTACGCAGATGTGTGTCTGGGATTACTATGCAAAGCACCTAATTGTTTATTATGTAAATACTATCTCCTTAAGCAAAAGAATACGTGGGTTAATTTAAATATTTTCAGGTTACCGGGAGGTACGAGAACCTGGGAGGTTTGGGGTTTTTAATTCGATGATGTTTACGGTTAAAGATACCCTGCGCTTATGCGTTGGTGGCACCGCCAGCCTCCGCACAGCCTGGCTGAGGACGAGAGGGGCTGCCAGGCATCGGCTTCCTGCCTTTCTGTAACACCATAACCCAAACGTCGGTCTACGGTATACTCGAGAGGACTCGAGGCAGGAGGTGAAGGCTAAAAGATGTTGTTTCTGACACTAAAGTGAAATTTTAGATAATGTCGAGCTTTTAGAAGAAAAAACCAACCCATTTAAATGCTGGAAACGACATTAGCTACATTTGATGCCACCGCCGAGAGATGTAACTCTATTCCGATTTTCCTTCTTTGTGTCTAGATTTCTTGTACTAGCCGAGGACTTGACAAAGAGATGAGGTTGATCATTAATAGCACTGTACTTCACCACAAGCTCGGTGAAGAGAGCATAAAACAGCGTTAGGATTTAAACACAGACCTAGCTTTAACCATCCGACTCGCAGGCAACACGATCGTAATCCTGTTGCTTTGAATTTCTGTAAATTATTAAACTGGAAGTGTCTTGAAAAGTTCAGGTACCTGGCGGCGGGGTGCGAAGTGTCGCTGCCCCGGTGCGGCGGGAGGCTCCGGACCTGGCGCTGCGCTCCAGGCAGTGCTTTGAGCCCGCAGCCCGGGACATATCACGGCCTCAGCTAGGACAGACTAAATCCAAACCATCTCTGCTCAAAGGACTCCCCCTCCTCCCCAGCCCTACCCCACCCCCCGCCTGAATACCCTCCCCTTTCTTCTAATTATTGTTGGTCAATTATTAATTTGCATGTAGACCTTGTCCTAAATCCTCAGGACTAAACACGAGATCGTTCACGCTGTAATAGGCTTTAGACTGTAGCCCGTGGCCAGGAAGAATAAGAGCTCTATAGCAAAGCGGATGGATCGCAGTGACCGCATGCTGAAATCTGTCCAGGGCACATGCTAATTACGAAGGTGGAAACGGCTCCAGCGAGCGCCCTGAACGCTGAGGGCGCGGGCGGCTTCTGGCAGCGCTCAGACAGGTTCGAGCAGCGGTGACCCGCGGGCAAACGTCTTACCTGCGGAAATCTCGACAGCCTGGTGTTCCCCCTCATCCTCGTTAGCTTGGGGGGTCTGGGTAGAACCTTACAGAAAGGAAAAGCTTGAGAGAGCCTGTATTGTTACTAAAATATTCTGAATCTTGCACATCAGATATCCTTCCCAAAATGCTGCGGCGAAAGGAGATAAAAGCACCCTGCAACGAGAAACTGCATTCAGAGGCGAAGTGCTAATGCAGATGGATTCATAAGGGATAAACCGGTAGATTTGGATTTTAGATTCCCTGTCGTGTTCTTTGTGAGCTTTTCTCTCCCCTCCCCAAGCAAACCAGCGAAACTATATAGAGACCCTCGTGCTATAATGGCAACCTCTCGCTACCAGCCTGCCTTAGAGCAGCGGAGTTTCCGTTTGCAACGAGGAACGGGATCTCAGGAACATTGAAATAGATTTACCTTGATCTCCCACAGGCCTTTCGGAAACGGAGAAGTCACGTTTGATGCTAGCAACAAACTTTTAGTGTCCCTTTAGGTAAAAAGTGGTCTGCTAACATTAGGATGTTAATCAGAAAACGCCTTGGAAACCCCTGGCCTCCTTTACTGGAGCAGCAGTAGCTAGTAGCGTATCCTTAACCGTACCTGATGGAGCAGAAAGAAAGGACCCTCTAATTAATTAAGTGTGCCCAACCGGAGGAGGTTTAGTCATTTCTGAGTTTTGTTACGAGTCTGCCGCCGTCGAGCTAAGGTAGAGATGGGAATTTAACAAACGATATTTTTGGTGTCTCTGGCTTGGACCGGCTCTTTGACACTGCACCTGCAGACGGTATTGCCGTGAACCGAGACAGCAAATGTCACACGAGCGGGATGCGAGAGGAGCGCTGCCCGCACCCGCAGCTCCCGAGGGGAAGCACAGACCGCTCGGGGGCCGCAGTACCCCGACTTTACCCCCCCGGAGGGAGCTGGGGCCAACACCCCGCCGGGGTCTCCCCCTAAACCCCTTCTTTCCCCACTCCCAGCGGGAGCGATGAGTTTGACCGTCCTCAGACCGGCAGCTACACGGTCCCGGCGGGACTGCTGCTTCCGAGGGGTCCGCAGGGCCGGCCCGGCTGCACAGGGCCGGGCGGGTTTCGGCGGGTGTCCGTGCCTGGCACACGCGGGGGCATCTTCGGCAGCACGGGCGCCATGGGAAACGCAGACCATTTCCAAAAGAGCAGACACAACGCGAAACTAATGCAGACTGAGTTACCCCTGACAAAATATCTGGACGGGAATAAAGGAACATTTCGTTCAAAGGGAAAAAAAAAAAAAAGGAAAAACAAAAGAGAAAACAAACCAAGCCCTGAACGTGCCAGTACAGTGGAAAGATTATATTGCAAATATTAGAAATAAACTCATCTCTAGGTGAGATTTTTCACTTCTCTCGACAGCAACTACCGCAAGCGCCCACGACTGTGGCAATCCGTGAGCGCAAGGATGCGGGGAGCGAACCCTCCCGCAGAGGGGTTAAACCCCCGGGGGCGCGGCCGCCCCCCCCCCCCCCGGAGGCTGTGCAACGCGGGACAGAGCCGCGTCCCTGCCGCGGGCCCCGCCGCCCGCCCGGCCGCGCTCCCCGCCCCGCCGGGGCTCGAGGGCTCGGGGGCTCGGGATAAGTAACTTTGCCCGTCTCCGGAGCAGTGGGGGCACCGCGGAGGGACGGCGGGAAGGACGGGATCCCGGGCAAACAGCTCCCGCGTCCCGGATTGAATCACCTTGTTTATTTTTTCCTGATGGCTTGTTGTGCTAATTGACTTGTTTTCTCCAAGGAAAGCCTATCTCCCCCTCCTCCTTCTCCACATATAGACTTTTTTTTTTTTTTCCCCCCTACCCCAGACCGTGGGTGCTCTGCAGGACCCTACGGCTTGTGGAGCGATCTACCCGTTTAAAGGGAGATTCCCTTATCCCTTTGAGTCTTGTCGGTTTTATAGCTATTACTCTCTTATTAAAACACACACACACACATACAACACATTGATTTCCATCCAAAAGGGCTAATTACATTACTTACAGTAAATAGCAGCCCTGCTGTCCAGGATCTAGTGTGCCAACAGTAAGAAAAAAAATCCCGGCTTATTTCACTTGATTGACTTCATCTTTGTGTGAAATTGTGTTTTATGAGCTGTATTCTGGCACTCGGAGGAATGCAGCAACATTCAATCTGCAAATAACATTAATTTTAGCTACTTAGGGGGAAAGAGAAGGGAGGAAACTGGCTGCCTGGATCTTGGGTTACATGGAAGAGGTGACTCGAGGAGCCCCTGAGGATGTCTCTGGGATGCTTTGGAAAGGAAGTGGGGGCTGGGGTACTTCTTTCACTAGTCGCGCTCGGGTTTGGTGTGGAGCGGCCCCCAGGGAGCGGGGAGCGCAGAACCGCCGCCAGGAAGATCCTTCAGTGGGGATCGAGGTGTCAGGAAACAGCCGGCAGCTGTTCCGGGGAAAGGCAAGGAAGAGTGGTGTGAAAAGTAAGTAGGAAAAAGCGAAAAGGGGGGGAGGAGGAGCAGAGAGAGAGATTAGCAGGGAAGGAATGCATCTCCCACTCCCCTGCACACAAAGATCGCTCGCAGCCCGCAGCCGGGGAGCGGGCGAGGGGACGGAGCCCCGCCAGGGAGTCCCCGAACGGCACCCCGCCCCGTCGTGGCCGGGGCTAGTCCCGCGGTTTGCCCTCGGAGGGTCCCGGAGGTACTGCTGCGGGTACGGGCGGGTGTCCCGCGGTGCTGACGCTCCCCGGTGGCAGCAGGGCGGGGGGAGCACAAGTAAGAGCTCCATCCGCTCGGGATCCGGGTGCCCTCCTGCCTCCCATCCCACCCCCGCCCCCCTCGGGCTGTGCTGCCCGACCACCCCCTCTGCGGCCGCGGGGCCCGGGGGGCGGCCTGGCCACTCCATCCCTCCTCGGCTGCCCCCCAACGACGCTTCTTCCCCCGCTCCCCTTCTCGCTACGGAGCCCGGAGCGGCGGTGCCGGCCCCGGGGGGCCACGGAACGGAGCTTTCCCCCCGGCACGGAGCGCTCCGGGCCCTCGGGCCACCCTGCGCCGCCGCCGCCAGCTCCCGGGACTCCGTGTTTGGGGGAGGTAATAAACCCCACCCCACCCACAGCCCCGACTGTAATGTTTGTCACTGCTTGCCCATCACTAGGGGTTGAGAGGAGTATGACAGGTCTTTGTTGTCTGAATAAAAATCAGTGGCAGCTCAAGGGAAAGAACTCCTCCTACTAAATTATCAAAAATGGGCTGGCTTTAGTCTCTTAACAAATTGGACAGAGCTCCGGAAAGCAGCAGTCCCAAATCCAACCTACAGGCACTGGGAACTTTAAAGCAACCAGGGACTGCTGAAAATAGCACTTCTTTTTGCTTTCTTTGTATTCAAAACTACATCCTTTCCCGACCGATTCTACTGCCCCAGGTCCAAGTCTCTCCAGTCAGGAGCCCCAGCTCTCCAGAACAGTAACAGATCCTTTAGCTCGCTTTTGTTATTTTATTTTTAAAATTAATTATTATTACATTTTCTCCCCCTTGTTTATTTTCTGCACATCTTCAGGAAGCCCTCGGTGCTTGTGCAGAGAAGCTACTATTGCAACCTCCTTCCCTGTGCTGTGCGCCTCGGTGTAAACATTTTGGATGATCTAAAGACTCTGGGGTCTGTATATGGAAATAGTGGGGTGCAGAGCAGAAGAAAATACTTGTCATTTCCGTCCCCCAGCCATGCTTTTCCACGGGATCTCCGGAGGCCATATCCAAGGAATCATGGAGGAGATGGAGAGGCGATCCAAGACCGAGTCCCGCCTGGCCAAAGGGGGACAGCTGAACGGCCGAGAAACGGTAAGAAAGGAGCTGGCGTTCTTTGAAAGGGAATCCCTGCAAGCATGGACCTGCAGCAGGACAGACCGTGGCTTTGGGGAACAGAAAGATGCCGCTTCCCCCTGCCCCTTCCCTGCCACCCCTTGTTTGTAGAGACCCTTCCGAGGCTCCCTGTAAACCCACCCGCAATGCCGGGTGCTGTGCTGGCCAGGCTCAGTTGTACATTTCTCTAATCAATGTCGTTGCGTGTGCTCTCTCTGGAGTAACGGGGAAATATTTTAAATCATAACAGGGACGGGGTTTCACTGTTGCAGCAAAGCAGCGTCTTGCTCCTGCTCGGCTCGCTGCGGCTGCTCTGCCCCATCCGAGCTGGGCTGCAGCAGGAGTTTCTGAGGTGTACTTTACTTTTTTTTTTGCACTCCTGGCACCTCCTAAATTAAACCGCAAACCGCGACCGCTTACTTTTTGTAACCGATTTTGGTCTGAAGTGTGGCACTGTTACAAAGAGGCACGGCTCTCTCCGAATGTTATGCCCGCCGACTACTTTGCTTAGCAGTAACATCTCCTCTTTTCTTAGCGAAAGGACCAAAGCCTTCCTAAATGTACTAACGAGTGGCGGAGAAACCGAGTGTCACGCTGGGTTTTGTACAAAGCGAGATCTCCCTTTCTCCAACTTGCAGGGCTCCCACCGATTGTGCACAAGGCTCTGCACACAAAGTAACGGCCTGGAAAACTGCTTTAAGGCTTTGAGCCACAAGGTCCTTCCCTCCTTCTCTTAAATAAACTCCCGCTTTGTTATATGAGGATTTGCAATGTAAATTCAACTCGCCTTTTCAATCGCTGCAGAAAAAGTGGGCAAGGAACACAACTTCAGTTTGGAAAGTGAATACGAAGTTCCCACTTTAAAACAGTTGCAATTTTAGAATAAGATATTCGGGATTTTTTTTTTCCTGTTATCAGCAAACGTTGCCCCAAGTTTCACGGCAGAGCTTTTGTCTCCGCGGTCCCTCCGTCTCCCTTTGTCCCAAGCGACACTCCTCATGGGGAGTAGATTAATGGGAACTTGCAGAAGTTTGCTGATGAAAAGATGCTAGTTTTAGCTGAAACCAGCCTGTGCCACCTTTCTGTCCACATCCCTGGCCGGGGTGGTGAGCGTTCGCGCTCACTGCTCTTTACACCGTCCACCTGTCTCCTTTCTCTTATTTCTGTTTTAAATGTCCTGGTTTTCCTTAGAGACGGGTTTTGTCTGCCTTAGGCATGGGTGGAAATTTACCGGAAAGTCGGTGCAAGCCTGCACCCTCTGCTATAAACTTTTGGTACAGCAAACCGGTATTTTCCTGCTTTAAAATGCAGTTCTTGTGGACTGCTCTAGGATTAAAATGTTAACGTAACGAAGAAGCTCCAGACTTTAACTTGGGGACCTCAGGAAAGAACGGGCTCTGCTTTTCTTACTGAGGCCTAATCAGTTGCCTTCCCGTATTGAAATGACATTAGACCGTTAGGAGAGGTTTAATGGGACAAACACGAAAGTTTAGTGTCGGTAAATACCTTCCTGGGGGGACGGTCCCGGTTCCCCCCCAAAGTTCCCGCCGGGAGCAGAGGGTTTGGTCCCAGCGAGCAGTCTCTGTACGAGCCCGGGCCCTGCGCAGGACCCCGTCCCCGCCCGGCCTGCCTGCCTGTCTTTCTCTCCATGTCTCATCCCCTTGTGGTGTGGTTGTTTTGCAGAACATGCCCCCAATGAGCCCCGAGAAGCCTGCTTTGTGTGCTGGTTGTGGAGGGAAGATCTCAGACAGATATTACCTGCTGGCTGTTGACAAACAATGGCACCTCAGGTGTCTTAAGTGCTGTGAATGTAAACTGGCTTTGGAGTCAGAACTCACCTGCTTTGCCAAGGACGGCAGTATTTACTGCAAGGAGGATTACTACAGGTACAGCAATCAGTCCCAACGGGTTCAAAAGCACATCCCGTCACAAGGCATTATGAACCGAAACGCTCTTTTCTCCACACGGGCTTTCAAGGGAGCTTTTCGCAGTCAGAGATTCCTTAATCCTGTAAACGTGTCCCCTCCGAAAAGTATTACACGTTGATAAACTGAACGGGTCGCTAGGGGACACGCCGAATATATGTCGGTGCGCAAACTGGCGAAGGAGAAGACCTCGGGTCTCCCGCTGCTCCGCGGTTTCCCTCCGTAAATGCCAGCCTAAGACCCCGCGAAAGTTTCCCTCTGTCCGTAGCTCGCAGGTTTCTCAGCGGGCCTGGGGGAGCGCCCCGGGGCTGGGGCGGCGGGAGGGGCGGGAGCCGCGACGGAGCCCTCGACCACCCGGGCTTCCCCGCCCGGCCCCGCGGCTGTCCCGCGGAGGGTGCCCGGCTGCCGGGCCCCGGGAACGGGCACTGTTTATCCTCGCGTTTCAGCTTCCCCAGGGTCCGGCTCCCCGCGGCCCTTCTCGTCTGTACACGGGCGCCGGGAGCCTGCTTCCCCCGCGCACAGGCAGCGGGGCTGCTTCTGCAGAAGTCCCAAGCGAATAGGCCAGCTTGGCACAAACTGCACCCCAGTCCTGGCTCCCCGATGGGGCTCCCGAAAGGCTGGAGCACGGACCCCAGGCGGGCCAGGGGACACAGCCAGCGACAAGGGCCGTCCTGGGGCCAGGAGGGGTTGCCACCCTGCCGGGACAGGCTCTTTGCCCCCCTCCCGCGGCCGGGGGGGAAGGCGGGCAGCACTGGGGAAAGTCTGCCTTTGCCTTTCTAGTTGATGCCCACTTTTCTGTTTCCTTCAGAAGGTTCTCCGTGCAGAGATGTGCCCGCTGCCACCTTGGGATCTCAGCCTCCGAAATGGTCATGAGAGCCAGGGAGTCGGTTTATCACCTGAGCTGCTTCACCTGCACCACCTGCAACAAGACTCTGACCACAGGCGATCACTTTGGCATGAAGGACAACCTGGTTTACTGCAGGGCTCACTTCGAGTCCCTTTTGCAAGGAGAGTATCCCCCTCAGCTGAGCTACACCGAGCTGGCTGCCAAGAGCGGAGGGCTGGCCCTGCCTTACTTCAACGGCACCGGCACCGTCCAGAAAGGGAGGCCCAGGAAACGAAAGAGCCCTGCCTTGGGAGTGGACATCGTCAGCTACAACTCAGGTGGGAAATGCATGCCGAACCTCCCTCCGCTCCTCCGAAAAGAGCGTTCTCGGGCTTCCCCTCAGCTAGGCAGTGAGTGAGTAACTCAGCCAGGCCAAATCTTGCTTAACCATTGGAAAATCAAACAAACAGCCCTCTGAGGGTTGGAGCGTTTGCAGGAAAGCTAACAGCAGCCCTCGTCAAAGGCTGTCTTTGCCTATTAATGTCAAACACCCAAACTTAGCCACTTCCCAGGGTAAAGATAAAAAAAAAATCCCAACCCCAAAACCACCGCGTTCTTTTGTTTCAGGAACCTCAGAGATGCTGTTATCGTTATTTGGTTTTTTATCAGCAAAAAGCACTTCATCAGGAAGATCTCAAATTAGAAGTAACTCAATGGATCAGAAAAAAAAAAGGAATAAAAGTTGTAGTATATGGCTCCTACAGTGCCAATGCAGTATGCACTTAACTCGATATAGATATTCAGTTTACAGTAATTAATTTTTTAGGCTAAGTAATACTATTTACTGGCACATAAATGATCAAACTGTGCAAGAGGCCAACGAATAAATTTTGTTCCCTATAACTAAGCCCTAACAAAAGTAATTAAGGAGAATGGTTTCTGCTCTCTCAACGGTAGCAAAGGAACAAGTGTTGCCCCGTATAAAATGTCTTCCCTAACTCCAGTCGCTTAAGTATCCAAACCATTCCTAAACACGCAGCGTTAGGGGCCAGAGGTAAAGGAGATTCAGGTATGATCAAGAAGTTTAGGCGGTGTTTCATTCGATGGAAGAAGAAAGCAGTAAGGGTACATCCGAATTAACAAGTTACTGACTCCAAGTTATTTTTGCGAAACTTAAACTCCCCATGGAGGGTAACGAGGAAAGAAGAGTGTGGGAAGAAGGAGTGGTACAAGGTGTTTCCCTCTGAAGAGGAGAGCCGTTCCGGCAGGGAGCGGGGTCCGGCCCCGGGGCTCCGGTGCTGGCAGCGGCGGGGTGCTGCAAACCGCTGGCAGAGCCGGGAGAGGGGTCAGGGCCTTCCCTTCCAACCAACGCAGGTCGATAAAAGTGCACGGATTTCGGCTCGGAACTCTACCCCCTCCACCCGGGTTCCACCCGCCGCCATTGAGATTCACAAGCAATCCGCCGCCCCCCCGCAAGCCCCCTCCATCCCTCCCCCGGCACCTCCTCTGGGGCTGCTTGTGAAACGGGCTGTAGCTGGGAACCGGGTACTGTGCAAGGCTGTTTCATCTCCTCTGATGCGTAGACCTTGGAGCCAGGGTAATCACTGCGCTAATTGTTCCTTGTTAATTGAAGATGACATTGGAATCCCTGGCTACGGAGCGGTTTCCAATCAATCCTGAAAGCTGCTAAAGAAAAGGGAACCTGTAGCGCAGCCAGGATTCATTCAGTTCTGGCTTCCAAGGGTGGGTTTCCCGTACGCCCTCCCTTTGGTCTACGCTCTGATCTGCACACCATCACCCAAATTCCCCAGATCCCTAAACGGAAATATTTCTAGGGACAATTTATCGTTAGAATTAGGACCAGAAATTAGGGAAAGATGAAAAGTTGTGGATATGAAAAAAATATCCCTTAAACTTCAGGTCAGGACTCAAGAGGCGTTATGACCGAACGCTGTGATAGCTTTCACGTGCTAGTCTTAAAACTCTCCTTCTTTACAACAACGGGGCACATAATATGTACCACTGACTCCAAACGAGATTAAAAAGCACTAACCGTTATGAAAATACAGCTCAGTAAACTGGGATCTCACTGATCCTCCGGGCAACGGAGACAGAGAAAGGAAAAAAAGCCGTTCTAATCTGATGCTTTGGACTCACTCTAGATGGCTGAGAAATTTGATCTGTTAGGGCTGTGATTTTTTCAAAAAGTATTTTCTAGCAACGTCCAGGGTTGACACAGCCAAACTGTGCATCCAGTGTAAACGACTCCAGCCCAGTGACCCACTGCGCTCAAGGTCCAAGCAAGTCTCTAACAGTTACAAAATGAGTTTCTGTAGATGGAGTCGCTCCTCGAATAAAACAAAATAATTCTAAATAATTGTCAGCCACCTTCCTACACGCATTTTTCGTTCCCTGTCCTGTGATTCAGTAACTGCTCTTGCACGTAACCATTTACAAAGGGCAACCAGTCCACAAAAAATTAGATGTTGGCTACACGACTGCCGCCTTCGGAGGGAGAAGCGGGACACGGGTAGGACCTGTAACCCTTCCTGCAGCCCCCAGGACAGCCCTTTCTCCCGGGCATTCCCTGCGGGGCGTGCTATCCTCGGTGCCCAGAGCGGCCCGGCACCGCGGCTTGGGCGTGCGAGCCGGCGGGGGCGCGGAGCCGGCGCGGTTCTCCCCTACCGCGCGGTTCTCCCCGCCCGGCCCGGGCTGGCCGGGACCCCCCCGGCTGGGACAGGAGAGCTGGGGGGCACAGGCGCAGCCCGGACCCGCCGCACATCAGCTGTCCGCGCTAAAGCACACCCGAACCGGGGACAGCGCTCCGCCCCGAGGAGACAGCTTCTGAGTTACAGCAAAAGTTTACTCCTGTCGCCCGGTGTTTGGTGGGAACCGCGAGTTTAACTTTCCCAGTAATCCCCGGCGGTATCCCACGGAGCAGTCATACCCTGGGATGTCCGCATTGATATAGCAAGCTATTAAGGAAAGCGAATCGGACTTTTCAAAACTAAACTCCGATTGAGTTAACAACTTCAGCACGCTGAGCAGAAAAATCTGCGTGTTCACAAGTGATACGGCAGTACCTGGCTCCGATTTGTGCGTGTTTTGCTTCAGGGGAGCTGAGCACAGAGCCAGGATGGAAAATAAGATTCTGTTGCCGGATCTGCAACAGCTTTGCTATTCTGTATTTTGTCTAGTAGTTTAATTTCTGTTTCTCAGCTCCTCGGTTATAAAGTGGAAACACAACAATAAATAACTCAAAATGTTATGAGGTAAAAGCCATTCATACTTGCAAGCTGTCTGGGATTAATGTGAAAAATGGAAGAAACTATTCAAAAGTACTTAAAACATTCAAAGCTTTCTCTATATTACCTCTTATATCATAGAATTAATATGTATTTTGAGGGACACGGTGTTGACTTACAGCCCACAGGATATAGAAATGAGATGGTGAAGAAGATTTCCCTAGGAAAATATTTTACACAGCTGTGCTCAAAGAGCTGTTTACTTTATTTCATTATGTATATATGTGTGTGTGCGTGTAAAAAACTGTGAAGAGTTCACTTGAAGAATTCTTGGCTATAAAAAGCGAACTGTTCTAGCTCTTTCCAAAGAAAAATTAAACAAACCACCAGCCCCCCTGCGAAGAAATGAGCAATCACGTCTTGCCCAATTTTTTGCTTCCCCTTAGTTCTCCAGGCAATAGCTTCAGACTCTGCTCTATGATGTGGCCAAAACACATAATGCTGTGTCACCCATGTAAAATAAAGAGTGAGCTAACCATTGTATAAACTAGGATAGTCTGAGGATGCTTGGGGCCCTCTTCCCATTTTCTCTTACAAATAGAAGCCAAAATAAAATAGATGGTAGACAAAAAAGTAGATCGTTGAAACAAAGGTAGTAAGCAGGACAGAGGACCTTGAGGAAGTTCGTGTTGCTGCTGTAAACCTGAATGACTCAAGGAAAACAACACAAACAGCTTGCAACTGTCTGAAGTAAAACCTGAGGACTGAATTCTGGTACTCTGATTTATGTCAGCTCATAAGTTACAGCCCACCTAGTTTGACTGAAGGCAGTGTGATTGCTTGTGAAAACAAGTAGTAAATACAATCCAAATCTGCTCTGAAATTGTTTTTAAGGCAACTTTCAACTCCTGGTATTTTCAGAAGTGTCAGCTTGCTTTGTTTGAAAGTGCAGATATACTTCTTACCAACACTAGAAGCAATTCTAGCTATAATTAAATATTCACCTGCTTTTCTGTCAAAGCGTTGTCTTACCAGCATCTGTTCATGTCGACTTGTCTTATAATTCAAAAGAGAAAACACTTTCAAGAAGCTTTTTATTTTCATCTGGTTTCAAGTTGCTTTGCCTCTGTTTTTAGCACTGTCAACATCCTTTTCTCTGTACTGTGTGCTTTCCCTCTTTCTCCTTCTCTCTCTGTCTTCCCCCCCAGCAACAGGGATCAACTATGCCTAGTAAATAGTCCTATAACTATTGGAAAGAAGTTAAAAAATTCAAAGGAGCAACTAATGAAACTTGGTCTAGTTTACAGACATTCTGAAACATTTTTAATTAGCTGATGTTTATTTAGTATTCCCTGCTATGATGACACCATTAATTTTCTCCCATGTGACTTGAGCTTTCTTTATAAAATGGAATCCTATAAATTGGTAACCTAATTGGTTTTTTCAAGCCAAAAAGAAAAATATAGATGTCTGTCACCTTTTTTTTTGCCAATCCTGTAATTTCTTTCCCCAATATCAAGTGATGACACCATGGTCCCCCAATAGCTGCAATGCTTATGTACAATTCACACTCATAAAAGTGTAATCTTGGAACAAATCAATCTTTCACAGACACTTTGAAAATCCTGAATCAGGGAAAGCAGGGAAACTCTTTTAAAGTTTTAAGCCACTAGTTGGTTGCTTATAGAAACATCCTAAATTAGTACCAACTAAGAGCTACTGCTGATTGGGATTGAGACTGAGGGATTGAATCAAGCCTTGATGCAACTGCTTTCTAGATATATCTCACTCAGTAAGGTCTTTGAGCAGCTCATATAAATTCTCAGGCAGAGTCCAAAAGCATTTATTTTACCAGCAAAAACCTCCAGATTTTATGCCTTCTTGAAAAACTGTCACAACAAACTTTCCTGCTGTACATCTCTTTTTATAGGTGCTTGTGATTTGGGGGAAAAGCTCGGGAACACTCAAAATGCTGGTTTGACCTTTATTCTTCTCTCAAGCTAAGAGTGTTTCAATGAGTGAGATTTCAAAATCTGAACGAGATTTCAAATGACTCCTTGAATGCCCAAAGCAAAAACATCACCACAGGGAAAAGACTGGCTTGAAAGTAAATACCAAAGGAGAGAGAATTTTCTAAGTCTGCCCTTAGTAGGTACAGGCTGGGGGGACATAACATGTTTTAAGAATAGGAAAAGGTCATCTTCTGGATCTTTTTTGACTCATTTAATTACCACATCTGTACTTATCCTTGCACCACTGTAGCCCTTTCTTCCTTTCTTGCTTGTTTCCTTTCTTCTAAACAGTATGTGACTCAAGATTTTTGCCTTGATTCATTTATCCTAACTGATGCATGGCCACTAACCTCCTTGTTTCATTTTGTTTATTGAAAAGGTTGTAATGAGAATGAGGCAGATCACCTGGACAGAGACCAGCAGCCTTATCCCCCATCCCAGAAGACAAAGCGCATGCGCACCTCCTTCAAACACCACCAGCTTCGTACCATGAAGTCCTACTTTGCTATCAACCACAACCCAGATGCCAAGGACCTCAAGCAGCTTGCCCAGAAAACAGGCCTGACCAAGAGAGTTCTGCAGGTAAGAAGCCACATCCCAGGCTTGACAGAATTTCCCCCGACCCCTGCCAGTCAATAGCATTTCCCTTACGTGTAACAATAGTGATATACGTAGAAAGCCTTTTGCTAGGTGTGTCCCTAGTGAGTGTGCAGAGGGATGTGGTATTACATGGCAGGAGTGCTGAATGTATACCCTACCACCCCAAGGCAGACAAATACTAAAATGGGATTTCTAGTTTGTTGCATCCTCAATATGAGGAAACTGTCTCCAGAGTCTACCAACCCAGTAGATATCCTGGGATCTGTAGTCTCTCTGTGGTGACCTTACTAAGGGTAGAGGTAGCAAACCTACTAATTTTATACACACCGGGTGAAGCCTTTGGGCTCCCCTGAAACAGTTAATGTGACCCCTCAGTGAGCAGATCCCCTGATATGTAGGAAGGAAGCTTTGAACAATATGATCCTCCAGGAACAGCTGGCTCCCTCTCTCAATGCCTGTTAGACAACTGCTATTATTAAGGGCCTACGGAATAAAAAGCCACTTCCCTGTGAAGGACAGCCTGGCAAATTACATTAAAAAAATCCCTATACGGTGTGTGCTAGCTCAGTGAAGATAAAGCAAGGTGTTTATTATATGCAGAGTGCCAAAGAAGGGCAGCGATCGAGGTAGAAGGAGAATCTATTAGCAGCAATTCCTTGTTCGTGTTACATATCACGGGAAACATTTTTAGTGAACCTTGCAGAACAGAAAGACTAGGTGACCCATATCAACAATCCTTATGATAGGGATGGTGTAACTACCCCTCCTTCCTCTTCAGTCTAAAATTATCAAGACAAACTTTCAGCCTTGGCAAAAATCTGCTCAATCTTTACCATGTGTCTTGACCCCAAACCTACCCAACCCAAGGGTACACTACACGTCCAATCAAAAACTTTGCTTTTCTCGGGTAAGTGAGCAAGCAGATTTTTCTGAAGGCTGCTCTGTGAGGTCTGCACTCTGGGCTGCAATGTCATAGTGAACAACCGTAGCGCCGGGCCTTGTATTCAGGGTCCTGCCTGTGAGGGTCGGTAACACCAGTAGCAAACGAAGCCGTAGAGTGACTTAGTCCATTTGCCACACAAAAGCAAGCATCAAAAAATGACTTAAAAGCAAGAACAAAGACAAAAAATAAGCAAAACAAAACAAGCATCGGTAAAGAAATCAATTGGGATTGGTTTGCAGGTTTGGTTTCAAAACGCAAGAGCCAAATTCAGAAGGAACCTTTTGCGGCAGGAGAATGGGGGTGTCGATAAAGCTGATGGCACCTCACTTCCGGCACCGCCCTCAGCAGACAGCGGCGCACTCACTCCACCCGGCACTGCGACCACTTTAACAGACCTGACCAATCCCACTATCACTGTAGTGACATCAGTGACCTCTAACTTGGACAGCCACGAATCCGGGAGCCCCTCACAAACTACCTTAACGAACCTTTTCTAACATTTCAGTTTTTTTTTTTTTTTTTATTCCTTTTTTTTTTTAAAAAAAAAATAACAAACCCACAAAATATTTGGGAAAATAAACAGCTTGATGTGTAGCATCTGCGGCCACTTGGCAAATGAGTTTGAAGTAACATGTTGCTATAATAAATGAACATTTATTGTTGTTAAATTGTACTCAAATTTTTAAAATTCATTAAATAACTGAAGAGAAGGTTATGAATCATTCTAACAAGTGCCTCTTAAAATTGTATGTTACTTATTTCCAGAACCTTGACAAAAATGATTACTATCCCCCCCAAAAAAAAGAAGATTCTTTTCCCTCCTTGATAACCAGACAAAAATCAGTTTAATTATAGCCAAAATAATGCTGCTTCAGGATTGTATGTTCACCTACAGCATTTAAGAACTCCCAATTTAATTTGATTTTATAATGCATCTAAGAGTTTTGTACGATTTATTTTTTAAATGTTGAAAAATGAATACAAAATGAATTAAACTAATCATTGAAATAGTCAGACTGCAAGTGCCAGTGGTTTTTTCTAACTCACTAGTCACAAGCCTGATCCTCCCTGAGCACTGGGGAGTCTCCCTGGGATAGCTAAACGCTCCTCTGCCAGTTCTTCACCCAGCTGGGATGTCCTTGGCCACCACTGAAAGCTGTGCCTGGACGGAGGGCTTGGAGAGAGAGACCTGGTGATGGGAGTGCATGTGGGTGAGGACGGCAGGATCAGGCTGCTTGCCTCCAGATTTGTGTCCTGTACATTAAGGAGGCAAGGTCCAGAGAGCACCTTCCAGAACGAGCTCATTCCTATAAGGATATTAAAGTAATAACAACAGAATAACAACTGAAGTGAGGAGTCCTACTGATCTGAAATATCACATAGGGAGGGTTTTTCATTTTTGACTGTCAAGCTGCTCTGATTTGGAATTTAAGAAAAAAAGTGTGGTTTACTACATGGCCTTGATACTGTACTATTAAAGCAAAGAGGAGGTTGCCCAGCTACTTCAGTGAGCACAAAAAATAATTTCCAAGGAGATGCATGCATGTGTACTATTAAAACAAGTTTGTGATAAATCTTTTTTTTTTGGGGGGGGGAAATGGAAATAAGCAAAATATAATTTATTAAGATGTTTAAGGAAAATTATTTCAGTATAATTTATTCATTACTATTTTGAATTTACTTTAGAGGTTTCCTGAGATTGTACCAGATGCTTTGTTTAATACACGAACTTAAAATCTCTATTTCATTAACATCTCTAACATATACTTTAACTTTTTTACTTTGTATAAAAGAAAAAAATGTTAGCAAAAATTCTTGCAAAAATTCTTACAAAAATGGGAATTGGCAGTGAATAATTTTAAAGCAGATAAACTCAGAAGCCTTGTGGATGCTGATCTGAATACATTTCTTAGTTTACAATAGTGATCCTTCTTTTTTTAATTTTATTTAAGCTAAAAGTCTGAATGGTCTGGGCAGTGGTGAATGTTCATCTGTATCCTTTTATTGTAGCTGAACACCAATTAGATTGTGGAGAGTCTCAGAAACAAATACAAACAAAAAACCAGTCAAGATCTATGTCTTGCTTTTAGTGGATTGTTAAGAATAACTTTGCACATATACCCCACTTTTTAGACGCCATCAAATCTCTTTTTTGGTGGTCAAAGTGGCTATTTAATATATTTTAAAGGTGTCCTTTTGGCTGTATAAATGTGTGGTTACATATTGACAGTTCACTGCCCACATTAAAGTGCATTATTGTAATTTTTGCTCAGGGTTTTTAGAAAATTAGCACAGAAAAGTAGCTTATTTTTAAAAAAAAAGATGATGGAAGAGAGGTTAACACTGTAATAGAAGAAAGGTGTGTTTGCCATTATATATTTAGCAAGTATGGTTATCATCTTCTACGGATATTAAATCTTGACTTTTCCTATTTCTATTACCTTATGGGCATTTACCACTAACCAGACCAAACGACCTTGGTAAGGCTGAGATCTTTATTAATACACTTTTACAGGTAAAAATATTGATACTTATAAATTTTGTTCTTTGACAGAACAATATATGGTACTAGAGATCTACTTTATTAAGTAGACTAATTAAAACTCAGTTCTACTACGTGCCTTATGATATACCTTGGGAGTAAGTTTGTGAAAATCAGGATATATGTGTTGTTTGTTAAATTAACTGTTTTAAGCCCTTTTGACACCTCACTAGTTTTGTACTGTTTTACCTCTTATTTCTGAAACTCTTTTTATGGTGTATCCTGTTAGAGGGGACAAACATGTCATAGAAAGCAGTTGTGCACTCTTTCAGATATAGTTGATAAATCCAATAATCTTATATATTGAGCTTCGTGTTTATAGTACAGTAAGTGGTCTAGCAAAATTGTCCATGTTTCTTTGTTTATTGATAAATGCATTGTATAGAAACTATTTCCCCTAAATATTTATGGACCAAACAATTGTGATATATCCTATTAAATTTGTGTGAATAAACCATTTCGAATCTAAGGAGTTTTATTTCCCATCAGTTTTTTTTTTTTTTTTTAAATTTAAAGTCTACATATACCAGTGTGTCTCTTTGCTTTTACGGTACCTGTGAGCAATTGGTATTAAACATGGAAACACAGCCTTTAAAATACTTTAAAATATGGTTCCTTCTTAGGTTTTCAATTTCTTCACATTCAATGTATATGCTACTGCT
Organism: Syrrhaptes paradoxus; assembly: GCA_013400615.1. Lineage (NCBI taxonomy): Eukaryota > Metazoa > Chordata > Aves > Pterocliformes > Pteroclidae > Syrrhaptes > Syrrhaptes paradoxus. Next base: position 351,522 of record VZTO01012056.1, read on the forward strand.
GGCACAATTTAGATTTTAGTGTTTTAACCCTCTTTTTTGAACATGCAAAGTAATGCCCCACTGATTTGATACTGAAACCCTGTCTTAGACTTCTAAAAAAGCCAGAAAACTAGCAGCTAAAGTAATTGCATGACAAATATAACCTAAATAATATGATTAAATGAATCAAGATTTAATGCTAGGTATATTGAACACAAAATAGAATTGCAGACCCCGAAAAGCCAGGTTGCTCTGTAGTTTAATAAATTGTCACTATGATTTCTTTCAGGGAGAACAAATCATGGGGCATTACAGCCAAACATCCCGACGTTTGAAAATTCCCTAAAGTATTAAAAGAAGGGGAAAAGTTTGATCGGAAATCCACTGCAGTGAAGACAAAGACAATATTAGGTTATGATAATCATACATTTAAAAATCTCTTGAGCCAAAAAATAAAAATAAAAGACTTGATGTCATTTCCTGAATGTTAACAAAACATATGTTATTTTATGGTGTCTAATTAACAGAACTGAAGGCTTCAAAAATGGTGTGGTATTAAAAACAAATTCTAGAGAAACTATGTATAAAACCAGAGCAACCTGGCAGCAATCTACCCAGCCCATATTTGAAGAAAAGTTTTCTTTAAAAAAAAATCACATTTGTCAAGCACAAGTACTTGTAAAATAAAATCTGAGTGCATTCATTCCACTTGCTTGCTAATGTGTACTAGTCATATCTGTTAAATGGATTTTTGTAAATTCAAAGAGAATATTTCACTCATTTGAGATCATAGGAATCAAAACCCAGTAACTTTAGTACTATTGTTTCTGAATTCTTTTTTTTTTTTTAAATGAGACAAATCTGCATGCATCCATCTGTCACATATAGTGTACATTTCTGTATGATGAACTTCTCTTTGATGTTTCTTGTATAATAGCTTTCATTAATAAACATTTTATTTGATGCAAACATAGTTAACTTTATGTAAACACATAACTAATTGTTCAAACTAATTTAAACTTTTCTTTTGAAAAGAAGCAGTACAGCACAGTTCCAATATGTTATATATATCTAAAGTCACAAAGAAAGAGGTAGCAATACTGTTGCACAGTGTAAAATTATCTCCTTTGGTGTTAACTTCTGAATTTTTTAACTTGTATAAAACTGACATGTTTAAAAAAAAAAAAATTCCCACCAACATCAACAATAAAACAACCCCTGAATTCTTCATCAATGTAAGAAAACATAAGTAGTACAGTATGTAAAATCCTCAATGACTTTTAGAGCACGAGGATATAATTTGTGGATCCCTGAGCTGTTTACACGGTCACTATGCAATGAGTGAGTATGTTACAAAAAGCTGGTCCTGAGATTCCCAGTCCAAATCACAGATGATTTCTACAAGGCAACAAGCAAGTGTAACAATAACCAATTCTTAGTAATGAGGTTTTGTAACTTTTAAGCAACTATTTGAAGAAAGATTTAAAAAAATATATTCCTATTTAGCTGTATAGCCAAAGCGTATGTTAAACAAATTTAACATATAAAAGACTTGCCAGAAAATCTTTCATTAAGATGACATTTTTATTATATACTAATGAACCCTATGTAAACAATGCAACTTTTATGAATGATGGACATTAAATATTTCACTTACGTGTATCCTCAGCATTTTGCATGTTTTCTTAAACTTCTTCAGTTTCTGAATTCTAGAAAGAAAACCCTACAATTATTAACAGCGTAAAGTTACGTACAGATTACTGCAGCGACCTCTGGAAACCGGTAACCAAGAGTGTTCTAATGGCAATAAAAAGGTATCATTTATTGGTGGAAATTATGGGAAGCATTGTTTAAACAACAGTTTTATAGTATGTTGTAAAGTTCTATTGAAAAAGGTTTGCATGGTGGACTTAATTCAAATCATCTTGATCAGAAATTTAAGTATATTGTGAAATTCTTAAACTGAATCTTATATGTATTTATTACTGCAGAAAGTAAGTAAATATAAGAAAGGAATTATTCATGTCACAGCCATAATGTGGTTTCCCCCTGTTGTCCATAGGAAAATACTACAAACATTAATTATTCAAATCAGTAAGGAACTTAGTGGTGTTCAGGGCCAAGAAAAAAACTATGTACTATAATTTTTCTTTTGTAAATCACCGCATTCTTTAATGTGGGGCTTTTTGCACCTGATTGAAATTAGAAAAATAAATTATTAAAAAGTCCTGGTGAAATACTAGTTCCACTGAAGTCAATGTCAAAAAAATAAAACCAGGGCAATCTTGTTTCTCCATGTCTAATCAGAGACATTAAGGTTTGATTTTTCTTAACAACACTATTCTTTGTCTAGAGATAGTCCTGCTCATAGTGCTCTGATTGACCTGATTACCTGCATTAGCTGATTCACATTTTTTGAACTGTTTCCTGCATTAAGAGAGTAAACGTGTTGAAAGGGCAGCATTAGATGAGAAGGGAAAGAAAGGAATAATTTCAGGCAGGATTTGAGAGAATGCAAGACCAATCCAGGCTTTCAGGATCGTCACAAGTGAGAAACGTGTTGGAGGTCTTTCTAGCAGGTATACATCCACGTCTAGACGCAGCATTTGTTTGCACTCCTGGTCTTGAAAAAGACATCAGATTGTTTGGTCCTGCAACATCTTACTCAGAATTACTCACCAGAGAAACGGTTTACAGGACCAGGTCAAACGACAGAAGGCTTACACCACAGCCCACTGAAACTGGTGAATATTCTGTCTCCGGTTCCGTGGGCTTTGAGACAGGAGCTGAATGAACATGGAGATTAAATTCCTCCCTTGTCTCTAAAGAAAGCATAACCTTCAGAACGAGACAGAATATATAGGACAGCCACGCCGCTTTGTGCTTTAGACTTCAGAGCTGCTAATCCAAGCACCTGGCACATGCATTAAATTGACTTAAAAATATTTCTTCCTCCTTCACCCAAATACAGGACAGAAATCGTACCAGGACATACTGGAATTTCCAGAAGCTACTATAGTGTTGGAGACTTTATTCAGTTATTCTGCAATGTTGAACAATTCTTCTGTGCTTCTCGCTTGACACAGACTTGTCTCGACACATACCTATACACATATCCTTGTCTTGCCTTCAGATAACCAGTACTTTCATATTTATTTAAGTCATTCAAAGCTATAGGAAGCAACTCTCCACGCTTACCCATTCCAGTGAAGGCAGTTGTCATAATTTTTTGTGTAGATACTCCTCTATAGTAAAATATTTTTCAGAGTAGTTTTTATGCTATGAATTTCTACCTTTGTATCCTTTTTTTCTTTTCATAGCTTTGGAACAAAAAAATGTAGTGTTCGAAACATCTAAGTGTACAGATTATTTTGCTGGCTTTTCCTGCAGCACCTAGAAAAACAAATCTACTCCAATCATTGAATTCATGGCTTGCACGTTACTGTAAGAGTATTCCCTTCCACAAATTGATTTTGTCATCACAAATGATATCAAACATTTTCAATTCTGATTTTAACTAATACGATTAATATTAGAAATGACAGCTCTTCAGCTGCACTCTTTTCTGGCTCAAGTGCGCTTCTGTTTTTGGAAATGGGATTATGAACGAGCATCCTTTAAAATTTCTGGTATTTGCTCCCGCTAGGAGCAGAGGGCTAGATGGGAGGTCTGATCTAGCTTGACAAATACAAGTGCTATTTTCCAGTTTGCCCTCTTTTCAAATTGGACTTTAACAGAGGATAAAAAATACTATCAATAATTATTTTACTGCTAGAAAATAAAAGTTAGATATCTTTTTCAGATGGCAGTTGTCAGACTGCAAATACAAGCAGTCACTGGGAGGGTGTTAGAGAGCTAGTTTTCTGTTTATCATCCTATGAATCCTTATTACACCATTTTCCTTGAGGAATTTGGATTTACCTGAGAGTAAACGATCAAGTAGATTGCTGTTGCCACACGCATCTTGATCCCACAACCGAGATGCAATAGAGAACAATCTGTAAAAAGAATTTTTCAGGAATAATTATCTAGCAAAATAACAAAATATTTTCTAATATCCTAAAATCAGTAAAATAAAATGAAACATCAGGAAAGTTGAGAGCAATGATTACTATTTTGTCTTAAGACCTAAACATATACAGGCTCATGATTGCTGTTTAATTCCTAGGGAATAATTAACTTTACCAAACAAATACTTATCCCATCACAAGGAGCCATGCATGTAGTGTCAGCAGGGACAGTAAGACAAGTTTAGAAAGTATGAAACTTGGCAGCTTAGAGGTGAGTGTTTTTAATCTGTAAAGACACTTGCATAATTATTGCTCAGGCTGCAGCCACGAGTGTTAGACAATACCTCTTTTTTTCTTTTCTGCCTGTCCAGCAGAGTATTTTCAGACTATAAGAAAAAGTAGGCTACAGAAAAGAAAGTTAAATGGACACCGTAAAGTACATAAATGGGATTGTGCATCTTTTATGTGCCTGCTAGCACATTTGACATAAAACGCTGCTGTACCAAGGCTCTGAATATCAGTCTTAGAGAAGCTACTGCTTGCTTTCTGCTTTTTTATTTGAAGATGCCTTGCTTCTTGTATATGAGGTTACATAGACAAGCTGTAACTACATTAACTGAAGTAATTTCCTACACCGTTTTATCAAAACTTTTCTTAAACCCTTGGACAGTGAATCTGTCTGGTGCAAATGAAGAAGTTAGAGCTGTTGCTGTTCATTGCTGTACAGGGCGAGTGCAAGGTCCCACACGTGGGTCGAGGCAATCCCAAGCACAAATACAGGCTGGGAGGAGAACGGATTGAGAGCAGCTCTGAGGAGAAGGACTTGGGGGTGTTGGTGGATGAGAAGCTGAACATGATGCAGCAATGTGTGCCTGCAGCCCAGAAACCAACCGTGTCCTGGGCTGCATCAAAAGAAGCGTGGCCACCAGGCTGAGGGAGGGGATTCTCCCCCTCTGCTCTGCTCTGGTGAGACCCCACCAGCAGTGCTGCATCCAGCTCTGGGGTCCTCAGCACAGGAAAGACCTGGACCTGTTGGAGCGGGGCCAGAGGGAGGCCACAAAAATGATCAGAGGGCTGGAGCACCTCCCCTGTGAGGACAGGCTGAGAGAGTTGGGGGTGTTCAGCCTGGAGAAGAGAAGGCTCCGGGGAGACTTCAGAGCAGCTTCCAGTGCTGAAAGGGGGCTACAGGAGAGATGGGGAGGGACTCTGGATTGGGGGGTGTAGTGATAGGATGAGGGGTAACAGCTTCAAGCTGAAAGAGGGGAGATTTGGTAGATTTAGATTAAATATCAGGAAGAAATATTTTACGGTGAGGCGGTGGCCCAGGTTGCCCAGAGAAGCTGTGGATGCCCCATCCCTGGAGGGGTTCAAGGCCAGGCTGGATGAGGCTTTGAGCAATCTGGGCTGGTGGAAGGTGTCCCTGCCCGTGGCAGGGGGGTTGGAACTTGATGATCCCTTCCAACCCAAACCATTCTATGATTATGAACTATTAGAAATAGTTTATCTGCCCAGGAATGCTTTCTACAGTCAGCAGTGTTAACATTGTCCTCAGTGAGTCCATTTCTTCTGCTATTTAACCTGTAACAGGGCACTAGCACGACACTAAATACATAGTAATTGTTGGTTCAAAACATGAATTTTAAACCACTGCTGGTTTTGTTTTTCTTCTGAATCACTGTTGCCGGTGTGACAGCCCACGTACGATGGCAGAGGCAGTCTTACCAGCCCGGCATGCATTTGTTTATGAGATCCTTCACCAGGTATAAACCCTAGAGCTGAACATACGTTACTCCAGCTGCTTTCCTCGGGCCTCTTCCCCTGGGCTGTGCTGTACCCTCCCTGGCTGCCTCTGGCCCTGCCTTGGCAGGGTTGTTGCATGGCCCAGCTCCATCCCAGGCTGTCCCTGGACCCTTGAGCAAGGTGGGCTTCTGGTAAGAAAAGGAATACTTCACGACTTGGTCAAGTTATTTTCCTTCATGGCTCCATTTTGCAGCTGGGGTTCCTCCACCCTTGGGTGGAGGCAGGGCTGGAACCTCTGCCCTGGCGTTTGGGACAAATGTGCTCTGGCTGCAGAGATGCTAGGTGGAAAGAGAAATACCTTTCTGTCTGCTGAGCTTGACTTGGGGTAGTTTGTAGCAGGAATTTTGTAAGGCTGCACCGTCCTGTGTGACACACGATAATGCTAACGGGCAGCAGAACCCTGCAAAGAAAAACCAGCTTAAGGTCCTCTTTCTGCCCCCAACTTGTGTTCACACGCTATGATGCTGGTTGGGGAAACATTTATGCATGTTTTTAACCTCCTTATTCTGTGTGATGCCATTGAAATATATTTAAATTGAATTACTTGCAGGACTGAGGTTAACTAGAGGCATAAACCCATTAGTGTATAATTTATACCAACTTTGTTTCCTTCTAAAAGACTCTGAAGATTCTCGGTATGTTAGTAGAGTACTAGTGGAATGTCCCTGTAGCTGCTGAATTTTGCCTTGCTGTCAGTTGCTTGTATTTGGTCAGGAATCAGCATTAGAACAAATGCAAGCAGCTGGATTAATGGTCAAGAGTACAAACAGTCAAAGGATGAAACTATAATTCGAATATTTTGGAAGCATGTCACTGCATATACGAAATACATTCTGCACATATGTTATTATTTTGCCGACTGGCACGGAATGAAAAGGCTTACTTTTGGTATTTCAGGTTACAGCAGATGTTATTTCTTCTATGCTTCCAAATTATGGCACTTAATATTCAGCACAACTTTAAAGTAGCTATATCAGAGACAGAGATAGCAATAAAGCATACCCAGATTTTTTTTTTTTTTTTACTGCCAGTGTATAAACACAAAGGACTGAGGTTTTCAGTTTCTGTCTGAGTCATGAAGAGGATAGGAAGAACCAGCCTGGGCAGCTTTTAGAAAGCTTTGGAAAAAAAGTTGTTTCAAACTCAAGCCGATATTTCTAGGATTTTTTGATCCTGATTTCCTTGCTCACAAGTGAAAGCAGATTCATGCTTCTTCCCTTCAGGTAAAAATATTCAAGGCAACCCAAAGCCTGAGGAGGAAAGGGAAGCAGAGTCCAACAATGCTTTCACAACCACGCTAACAGCATTTAAAACCCAGTTCCACCCTCCGCACACAGTTCCACATGGTCACCTCAGCAGGATAATAGTTTGCCCAGAGCATAAATCCCCTTGTGTGGTGACTGTCAATTGACTCTGACTGTAAGATGCAGCGGGAGCAAACGCGGTGGTGGGAACACATGCCAGTATCCGCATCGCTGCTCCCCTGCTCAGCGCTGATGCTGACATGTGTCAGGACAGAGGCTGCCGTTTCCTCTCTGGCTAATGGGGGAGTATGTCCTAGGGTGGTTCTTCACCTGTAGTGCTAATGCCAGTCCTGTTCAGAGACGTTTCTTTTCAGGTCCTCCAGAAAGCTGTTGTTATTACGCTTCCTGAGAATACTGTTGGGATAACTGACCAGTTACTAATGTCAGGAGGCAGAATACTGGTATGGGCATATCATTTAGTAACATTCTGTTTGTACTGTGCCATGTACAGATGAAATTCAGAATGTGTGGTTTGAATCCTCTGCAGACTTAGTCCAACCTTAATCCAAGGTAAACTTTGATCCTCCATTATTTAAAATCAAAATGGAGAAGAATAGCAATAGGAGACTGAACAGACAAATATCTGTCTTCCCTAGAAGGAAGTGCTATATGCTATACATTCAAACTCAAACAATGTATGTAATGAACTGAAGAGTTCATGGACTCAGCTCCTTAGAAGAGAATGTTGTCCAGTGTGCAAATTCCATTGCGGTGGATGCTAGCTAACTGTGACCTTATTCATACCACTGCCACTCCTGCCTTTAATCAAGTTAGGCAATGATTACACCTGAGCAACTTTCAAGACAAGCAGACCTACGGACTCCAAACTGCAGAGTTTCTGTGATCCTGATTCAGGTGCCCTGATTTTGCATTACCTCTTGTTTGAAAGGGAAATAGGATCACAAGTAAGTGTTTACCATCACGCGCATGGAGCAAAAGATTGGAATTAATCAACACTATTTGCAGCAACACTCAAGTTCAACACCCTGTCAAAGGGAGCACTACAGGTGCTGACTGGGTGTCTATGTATCGCCCTTAAGAGCAAGGAGTGGTGGCAGTGGTCCCACTGATCCTGAGGAACCCTCCCCTGCATGTAGATATTTCTGCGCTGCTGCGGCAGTAAGGGTATTATCATTGATTTGGCACTAGTCAAAGTGAAATCCAGTACACAGCACGGGGAAATAGAAATCCAATATTTCTCAGAACTTAGTATGATGACTAATTTAATGCATAAGTGAAGTTAGACTAATATATCGCTTGTTTCCTGTGTACTGATACTGCACTATTGTTTTCTAATGGACTTATTTACATGATCGGAACACTCACCGTGCAGACTCTGCAGTAGGGTGGTAGGCTGATACACCACTACGACACATGAACTCTAACCTCCTGCCTAATAGCATCTTTCTTCAGAGATTTTTACTGCTGTAGCTCTGAATCTTTGAAACATTTTTTTCTTATTTTACATTTGCCTGTAATTGTATCAGTTCAGTGAAGTTTTGCCCAAATTCACGCTGGAATTGTGAACAGGATCAAAGCGTGGTGTAATTAAACCCATCCCACTCGCAAGAATTCAATCTCTTTTCCAAAAGCTACTTTATATATATATATAAAATGAGTTTGCCAGTGTCACCTGTTTCCCATTATCTATATTTTCAGACCTATATATGAGGAAACATTGAGTAAAACATTTTTATTTGTCACTTTTAAGAAAACCGAGAAAGTATTCAACAAGTAGGGCAGTAGGTTAAGTGAGCTAGCTGTACCCAAGGGGCGTTTGCACCCTAGATCACACGGTGTGACGGTGAGGCTGCATGGGTTCAGATTTATCCAGCAATCACTATATCCAGCTGCGCGGTAATAGGTTAAACTTCGACTTTGTAGCCAAAGATGACAGATTCACTCTGGATCCTCAATCCTGGGCCTTCTGACTGTCAGCTATTGTCTCTGAGGTTTTGCTTTCTCCAGAAGTCTTTCTGAAGACACCATTGATACCTACAGAATGACTGTGTGACAGTATTCCTGCAAAAAACGCTACTGCATGCTTGGAACTAAAATAGCAGTGTTGGCATTGTATGCTGCACGGACTGCTAAACCCATTTTTCATCCTAATTCTACAATTTGGGCTTTCTGGATTTAGTGAATCTTAGTGTTGCTCCCATTCCTATGTCGTTCCTTGATGATGCAGGTGTATGGAGCAACCACAAAAGCTTCCTGCTTCTTAGGGATGCTTCACAGTCCCATAAACGTGGTTAGATGCAAATTTTTCTGTGCTCTGCTAGGAGGATTTCTCATTTAAAATACCAGCGGACTTTTTTGTGTAGAAAAAATACGGTAGCCTTTTGTATACTGATTTTCAGAAACACTTACCTTGTGTTGGCATGAGACAAAAGTCAATTGGTCGGTCCGGCCAAATTGCAAGAGGCCAAGATGTAAGAAAATGAAACATCACAATTAAAATGATGCACCATAATTTATACTTACTATTAATCAATTGAAAAATCACAGATTCATGTGATTTGGTAGAATTTCTCTGATTATCAGCAACAACATATTTACAAGTAAGAATTACGGTGTTTAAAAACTTTTTAAGAATGGTAAAACTGTTTTAACAAATGTGCTAGCACACTGGCACATAAGCTACTGCTCCCTGTGGTTTTGTACTTTATACATCCTCCTCTAAAATATGCCCAAAGGCCTTTCTTCTTAATAAAACAAATTGTGTTTGGAACTAATTTCTGGCTGTTTAGTATCTTCAGAGTTCTCTATTCAGTCAATGGCTATCTGTAAGTACTGGCAATGCCACGTATTTTCTTTGCAAAGGGTAAAGCCTTCTCTGTTCTGCTTTTGGTCCAACGGTGTACCAAATACATTAATGAAACTATCACCAACTTAAATAATTCAGGGTTGAATTCATTCTGTTTCAAAGGGTCTAATCCTGTAAAGTACTAGAAAAATTTCTGTGGGAGTCAAAGCTACTCAATCCTTTTTTTTTCTTTTTTTTTTTTTTCAAAAGCAGGATACGGAATGTATTAAATTTTAATCTAATATCTAGCCAGCATTCTATTTTCATAAAAATTTTGCTTTATGATTTTTACTATTTCTTGAGGATCAAACTAAGATAGTGTCTGTCTTCTTCATTTAAATTAAAATTTAATAGGGAATTCGGGTTTAGAGGAAAACAGAGCTTCCATCTCTGTTAGTCTTCAGGCAGTAGCATAATAGTACTGCTAATTGCAGTGCATAGAAAGACTTCTCATAACTGAAGGAGTACATCTGAGCCCACAACTACCCTTCATCAGCACCTTTTAAATAATTTCAGTGCCTGCAGGTCAACATATTTTGCATTGCTCCATTAGAAGTGATGGACTCATATTGAAGACAATTATCTGCAGCTTTATAAAAAAAAAAATCAGTTCTTTGTCAGTTTGCTCTAAATAGGCAACACAGCACAGTTGACTCCAGGAAAAAAAAATTCTGTCTCCCATTTCTTCATCCACGAGAACTAAGGCCTCTCTGCCACTAGAGGGTGAGACAACTACAACCCAAATACTCAAGTCTTAGTTCTGCAGAGGAATGTAACCAATGCAAGTTAACACGCAGACAGGACCTTGGTTATTCGTATTTAGGAGAAAAAGATGCATACTGTTGGCACAGAGCAAGCACTCGTGTTTAAAGCCAGAGCTGCGAAGAAATATGGGAACAATCTGTGATAATGAACAACAGTGGAAGAAAGCTCGCTATCAAGATTTTTGGGCCTTGGGAGATATAGTTACAAAAAAATAAGTTCTGATCTTGATTCAAGTACTGAATCAAACTGTTCTGCTTCCTTTTATTAAAAAAATCTGAAAAAAAAGTCTAGCTTCCTGTTGTACCATCTGTACTGAAGATTTTCTTAGTTGGTTTCCTGTAGTTCTTTGACTTTTCTAGCGTTTCTTTCTTTTTCCTACAAGATGGTGTGACGCCGTTGCCCTGGTGTACCTCTCAGAACTGTGAACTAATTGTTCTGTGCAGTTTGGTGTGGCCATGCAACTTGTCCTGGCAGAACGCCCTAATTCCTACTAACACGTCCGATGTTTCTTAGCTCAACATTTTACAAGTAAGTCATGTTTTGACGCTTGCTAAGTCTCTTAGAAGATCCTCCTCTTTGAAGACTTCCCTAACTCACAAAGAAAATATGCCGTTCACATTTCATGTGTAAAGGCTACTCCTAAATCCGAGATTTAACAAATCAATATGCTGCTTCTTCAGGAACAATATTTCCTGATTTGAAATAAAAATCAAGTTCCACAGGGTACTGTAACATCAAGTAATTTTTTTCTTCTTACAAAGCTCTCTGAAGAATTCTACCTCTAAATACGTTTTGACAATGCCTGCTGCCTTGTTGCTCTGTTGCTTCAACAATCTGAAGGTCCAAAGTCAACTTCCCTTTTATCCTGAAGAAAGAGTTTGATATTGAGTTTGTAAAAAAAATACTACAAAGGGTATGTATGGGATCAGGAGAAACAAAACTATGCGTCACTAAGTGGTAGTAAAAGAAGAGGCAAAAGAGAAGAAAATATTAAGTATTGCAGAAGAAAATGCTAAGTATCACAGTTCTAAACTGTTGCCTGGGAGGCTTCAGTAACTTATTCAACTTAACGGAAAGACAATTATGGCAAGAATTAGAGTGAAATTGTGAGATTCTAGTCTAGTTAGAAAAGGACAGCGTACATCTTTGTTTAGAGAACTACAATTCATCCTACAAAACAATCAGAATTTTGTTGGAAGCTTTTTGTGTTGATCAACAGCATTTATATTTTAGGAAAATTAACTTGAGTTTGAAGTTACATGTAGGATTTCACATTTTCTGGCCTGAAAGCTTTTCATGCCCAGGCTTAGCTGCATGCCCAGATTTTGTTGGCTGCATACTTAAAGCATAATACCAATCCTTACTGAACCTTGTTGAAATAAACAGAGTTTAAGAACATATTAAGCTAATGTTAAATAGAAACTCACTCTGCTCTTTATTTGAGTTTACTTATGGTTCTTGTATAATATTTACGTAACTTCAGAGAAGTTATAGAATTATTTTCGCTTTTTTTGAAAATAGGTATTATTAGAGCTTGCTATTCTTTTTTGGGGGGGAATTTAACTGAAAGGAAACAATTTGACATTCCCTTGTGCTGACATTAAAAATCCCGGGCCCCTTTCTATGGGCTCTTTTCTTGTAGTGTCCTAAATACCATAGAAGTAATAGAGCGTTTACAGTTGTGGAGGCAACGATGCTTTCTTCATTTCAGAAGAAGAGATTCTGAACTCTGTCAAATAATTTTAACCCTCAATCCTATCCAAAAACTTTACTGGGAAGTACAAATGCAACCACACAGAACGATCAGTTAGAATATTGTTTTGCTACTCTGAATATCCCAGGAAAATGATGAAGTGCTGAAAACCTTTTTTACAACACTAGCGTATTTAGCACAGGTCTTTATTCTACATAGTTTTTAGCATCTTTCTGCTAAGTGATTTCTATAGGATTTGTAGATATTCGGACACGTTGCAAGAACACATTTGGACAACAGAACATAGCTGTTATAGCTGGGAAAACTGGAAATCTGTCCAGCTTTGTCTCCTTCTGTTACAGCAGCAATACTAGATCTTAGCTGCCTACTAGCTTCTAAGGCTCAGAGCCAGACCCAATGTCAAATTAAATTAATAGATTGACTATTAATCACATTCATTATCAGCCTCAACTACTGTTAGCAGAAAGGATCTTTCAGTTGAGATGCAAGAGACATGATTTGATTTTAAGGAAAGCCTTGAGGTAAAACCCCCTGGTCCTTATTTCAGCAGCATTGCTGCTCTCTCTCCCTAGAATCAAAATACCAGAGGCTGAAAGAAACACATCTGTATGACACCTGAAAATGGTGTTAGGGGAGGGTTGGAGCTGTTTAACTTGATTAATAGAAAAACAACAGTAAATTCCTAAAAATGTCCATGTTAGCTGAAGGGCCCATGCAAGACAAGAGAATTCAGACATGGCTTGTTCTCTTCCCACGATGGAATTTGGATATTTGTTGTTCCCTGTTGCACTGCTCACACGCACCCACTCGTACCTGAACAGATTTGCTAGGTTGCTGTAACACAACCCTTCTCACCTAGGGTGAGTGATGGAGGGGGCTCTGGGGCTGTGGCAGAGGGAATGATCTCCATGAGCCCAGGCTCGCGGACACTCACCTTTTCACCATGGCATGGCTCATGCAGCCGTAAACTTCTGCATTTTTTCCCTCTTCCTTCAGACTAGTAACTCAATCAAAGCTGTTTATATGTTTTCTTGCAGCACTTTTGCAGGCTAGCTAAGAGAAAACAACCCCCCTGGTTCCAGGTACCATTCTCCTTTCACTTGGTGTCCTCCACGGAGCAGGGCAGTTCCTCAGGCTCTCTTGCAAGAAAGTCTTCGTTGCTTTGGTGCCACTTCACCTCTCTGGGTTTTGGGGAACTTTTCTTACCCTGAGCTCCTTCTCTCGGTATGGCTTGGCTGTCAGCTTGAGCTGATCTGACGTTCCTCCCCACAGAAACACGAACGGGAGTGGCAGGTAGCAGCACAGCGGTTATCTGTTGCTTGCTTCAAATACGGCTGTCAGACAAAAGCTGAAAACGCTATTTTGCAAACAGCATCTCCAGACAGCAAACAACCAGAAAAAAACCCCTACCACCTCCCTCTTTTTTGAGGCACTGAAAATAAGGGTAATTTTATTATACTTGTATGTTTTAGAGTTTGGTGGTATTTTTAGACCTGAAGAACTCAGTGATAAACATTTGAATCCATAATTCTAACAGTTTTCAACTTTCAAAGGAAGCTGTTTGTTTTAAAGGTTGAACATGTCACATGGTAATAGCATCTAACCAGCAGCTATGAAATGTCTAAGGAATCGGAGGGGACAGAAATCCCAGTAAGCAAAAGATAATGACTGGGACGGCAGAGCACCGGCAGTAAAAACAGACGAGGCGGAGGGGAGGAACCCCAAAACCTTAGTTTGGTTTTCTCATATTTTTGGATCATGTTCTAACATCACAAAGGTCACGCCTGTCATAGAAACTCCATCACAAAAGATGTTTCAGTCAGGGTTTGATTTATGGAAGTGCCAGAAAGAGACGATAAAACAATGGGCCAAATCCAGACCATGGTTGTACGTGATGAACTGGTAACAGGAAGTTTAAAATCTCTTTTTACTCATTTTTTTGTGGTATGATACTAAAGCTCAACACACAATTTTTCCAATTCTCATTCTATTTTCTTCTTCTAGCCAGATCTGGCTCCATGCAGAACAAAGGTTTAAATAAGATAGTTTAGTAGGAGGAAAGCTTCTGGAGGGAAACTGTCCTGCTATGAATCTGGCACGTTTATCTGCTTTTGTGGGAAAGGTGTTATTTTAAAATTTACAAAAAACCCCCACCAAACTATTGACTATGAAATTTCTAGACAAATACACTTAATGATCAAAATGCACCCCCCTGATGTTGGACATTCATACAAAACACAATGGCTTGCTGCATTTTTTGAAATTACGTCTCAGGAGCTGGTACCTTTGAGAATCATCTCCTGGGCAAGCTGAACTCTAACTACAAAAATGTTACCATTGCAGACTCTCAAGTTTTATTTACACTTTTTGTTCACTTTGGGGTAAAAAACCCCTAAAATTCTTCATTATGTTGTAAGACACCGCAGCGTAAGTAGAACGTGTATTCCTAAACCCCAGACTAGAAGGACAAGTCGTGCTAGCTTTAATCCATGATGTATGTTCAATGGCTGAGGTTTATTGTTATCATGCAGCATCGCAACGTTAATATAACTAATGAAACGATATATTAAACTGTATGCCCTATATACTTTATACAACCCATTCAATTAAAAATAATAACGGCACTATATAAGTACTTACCAGCTTTAGCTGGAAACAGCCGACACCTAATGAGGACACTGTGGATGAACCATTATTGTTCACTAATGATACATTGCTGGTGCCTTTGGATAAGTCTTGTACCCTCCTTGCATTTGATTAAAGATAAGATAGAAAACATTTAGGAATACGGATAAGCAGGCTGTAGGCATAGTAGAAATGTTGAGGGGACACAGAGGTTAGAATGAACTCTCATCTACAGGTAAAGCAATACCGATCAACTTAATAAAAACAGTTTTTGTCTGTATTATTAGATAATTCAGTGAAACTTTCCATATATGAATTGTCTGTAAGTGAAATTAGGCTCAGACCTTGCAAAGAATATTGAATTCTACTGCCAGCTCTCAATATTGACTATTTACTGATAAATGCCTTCACATTAACCTGAAGTTCACTTACTAATAAAAGGAAGAAACATAAATCCAGTATCCAGCGGCAGTGCCAAGGGCTTGCAAAAATAACAACCGATTGTTACACCAACAATCCGAAGGTGCTTACTCAAGCCTGTTAGTGGGAGCTGTATCTTCCCATTTAGACAGTCAGTGTGTGCTCCTTGCCTAATGCGTGTTTTAATGTCCACTAAGGCTTAATCCTAAAGAACTATAAAGTGTGACTACTACTTACCTGGCATGTTTGTTTTAAAAAAAGTAATAATACCTAACAGCAACACAGCACTTCCACACTCTGAGCTCTCAAAAGGCACTTCTTAACAGGTAGCTTGAGTTTGCAATTAATTTAACAAGGAGCAGAACCAGTGAATACTGTTTTCCTATGAATTTGTCTTGTGACCTGCAAGGAAACACAAATGCTGTTCCAGACTTCTGGAGCTTTGCTTTCCTGCGTGGATTGAATGGGTTTTTCATCACAGCTGTTACGCTGTGGCTGCATTTCCCACCAAAGGAGCTTCTCCTCACCCCATTTTTACAGCATTTCCATATTATTGATAAGATTAAAGACACTACTTTTCTGCTGAGCAATGGACACAAAAGTTACTAGGAGGGGGCAGGCAGATAAATTAAATCTTGCTTCCTTAGGGAACTTGTCCCAGACATTAAAATTCCATTATCCTTTGTGATTCCTAATGGAATTTATGAGCACAGACTCTATTACCCACCCAGGGAAGAAAGTCCTAGCCATTATTTTGCTTATTAACTCTGACTATTTAGTAAACACTCTAAGCACTCCAGTGAAATCAAGAAAAAGTCCAGCCCCAAGGACTTTCCGTACCCAGGTACTGACCTTTGGTACCAGGCAGGTGGGTGTAAATGACAGCCTCTGGCTCCAGCTGTTCCACAGGAGATGGTCCTAGATTTTTTTTCTGCAACTTAGCCCTGGCGTTTCCAAACAGTTAAGGCTAACTCTTGCCTTTATACGATCGACTTTTCCACAAAAAGCAATGACCTGAATGTCTCCCATGCAGGGAAGGTCGCAAGGCCTCTGATGGTATGGGGTGGTGGGGAGGGAAGGACAAGGAACGAAGGGTGGCAGAACGCTGCTGTCTGCGGCTGACACCCTAGGGAAAGGAAAACCTACACACGGGGGCCAAGACTGTCACTGGAGAAGCAAACTAAGTCGTTTGACCAGGTTAACGCCAGAGAGAAACTCTGAAAATGTTTTTTTTTGACACCCTAGTGTGTAACCAGTTCAATTGTTAAGAGAGTTGTCTATCGCAGTATATTGAGAAGGGAAGATTTTTCAAGAAGTTTTCGAAGTGTTGTTCTGTGCAAACCTCGGGAAAAGTTTCATCTGTGTAAAAGTATTCTACGAATGCCTTTCTACAGTTTAGAAAAACCTTCAGATAAATGTGTTCAAGCTTCTTGAAATAAGCTATCTGCACATCCACTGATCAGTGCACAGAACTACTTCTGTGCAAATGAGCTACAAAATGTACTGTTTATGCTGCACAGAGATTGAGAATTACAAATAAAAACTATCAGCAGATCAGGAGATCTGGGATCAGTATATTCTTTTCCATAACCACTAACAATTGTGAAAACCTAAACATAATAAAGGATAAAATAGTAACTCAGTTAGTTTACTTTGTTTTCATCTATGATTCTTTCCACTTGGTAACATCCTTCTGCAAAATACGGGCATACCTGAGCTCTGTGTTTTGGAGGAAATGTGTGTTGAGACTAATTTGTCATTTAGGTAATACTGAATGTTTTGAATTGGTTGACATCTGGCAATTAAAAGTAGCAAAAATTAAAAAGTTTTTTAAAAGTAGAATAGTTTCATAATAAAATGGAAATTTATTTTTTTTTTGTGAGTGATTTTCAAGCCTCTGAATGGTTGGAGGAAGGAAAGTATCATGGAAATTATGGCAGGTTTGCATTGTATGAGATCTCTCAAACGAAGTACAAAAGATGAAATTTACAATATAAAAAGTGAAATGTCTCAGAAGAAGAAAGTATTGCTGGGAACTTTCTGCTGTGACCTACTGATGTCCATGGGAATGACTCCAGTATCATACCAGATTTTAGAAATGAGTGAAGGGCAAAACAAATAAGTGGCAGTTAGAAATTGTTAGTTTAATAAATAAAAGCAATAAGGAGAAAACTGAGATATAGCACAAAAATAGATGAAAATCAATACAAGGAATCTTGAGGCAGTTTTAGTGGATCTGCTATTTAATAACTGGAAATAATCAGTTTGGTTAGGACTGCTTTCCTGTGTTAGGTGTCCTGGAATCCTTTTTGGGGAGGTGTAGACAGAGGTCATGGAAGTCATAACTGAATAGAATAAAATGGGAAGGAATAGTAGCAGAGCAATCACCACTTTTAACTGCTGTAAAGTGTGCCCTGAATCTGTCAGCAGGATTTCTGGTTTTGTTTTTCAGAACAAAAAGTATAGCAAAACAGATCAAACCTAACATTTTTTGTCTGGGTCCCCATCATTCACTAGAGGAAATGACAAACTCATTTTATGTTATTTTTATGGCTATCCCTTCCCCCTTCCCCTCAATTCTGTTTTATTCATTAATTACAATTCTCAGTTTTTGTTCCAAGCTTCTTAAACTGGATTATCACCTTTTCATTCCAATATTCTCTCCTAGTTGCCTATAGTTATCACTACCCTTTTTATAAGGGTTGATTTCATAACCTTTTGATCTGCTTTAGTACTCCACTACTCCTACTTTATAATGCAACCATAATTATTTTCCCTTATGAAGAAACTGAGGTTTTTTTCAAGCTCCTGAAAATTTTTAATTTAAATGGCCTAAACATTCATTGAACTCTATTTATGGCCCATTTTACAAACCCTCAGTTAACTGTAGTTAAATTCAAGGTATTTTCAAGCTTCAAAATTGGATTTAGAAAGGTATATGCAGAGGGAGTGACTCATACAAGGTTGCAAATATAAATTCCAAAGAAGGGGAACATTTAAATTAAGAATCCTATTTAAAAATATTCTAAACCATTTTGCAATTTAGAGCAGTAAAAAAGAATTGTCCTGGTTTTAGCTGAGAAAGAGTTAACTTTCTTCTTAGCAGCTTGTGAGAGACCATGTTTGGGAGTTGAGTCGAGAAGGCTGATCACACACTGATGTTTATAGTTGCTGCCAGGACACTCAAGGACTTTCCAGCGTCTCTGCTGTGCCCGTGTCTGGAGGGGCAGGAGAAGCTGGGAGGGAGCACAGCCCCAGTTACTGGCCTAGGATTTGACCTTAGGTTTAGGATGGAGACCCAAACTGGCCAGTGGTCTGTTCCATACCATGCCCAGTAGAGAGATGAGGCTCTGTCTGGAAGCACTCTCTCTTGCTCTGGGTTGTCTCCCCCTGGGTTGCCCATCTCTCAGGGTCGTCTCCGTCTCTGGGACTCTTGGGCTCTTATCTCCGTTCCGGGATTGCAGTTTTGGGACTCTCCCTGGTCTGGGATCATTAGCTGGGAACGGGCTGAGCTCACCACTCATTGGGTGGTGAGCAGGATCACTCTGTATCACCCATTTGTCGATTTTGTATATATTACTACTATTATTATTATTATTATTTTCAATATTATTGTAGTTTAGTTATTAAATTGTTCTTATCTCAAACCATGAGTCTCTTCCCTTCACCCCTTTAATTCTCTCCTGCACAGGTAAGCGAATGGTGGTTGTGGTGTTGGCTGCCAGCCAGGATCAATAAACTAGAAGAATCTATGAAGTTATTGGGGCAACAGGAGTAAGACTGTGGAATGCTTTAAAATAAAGTCATGTCCTATTGAGGGTTCAAATGGCTGGCACGTGCCCACGCATTGTCAGCGTGGCTCTGTCACTTGCTGCTTGGCCATTCCATGATCTGGAAGCTCAGTGTAATTGAGAGGGAATGTGACTTCATTAAAGATGCTATTTCTCAGCAACCTCAGCAAATACTTATCTCCTATGTTAAGGTAAAAATCTGTTTTAACGCAGATGATCCAGGCACTACATTTGTTCATGTTTCACTCTTCCATTGTATTTTAGGCCTTAATAATGCCTTAGGTTAAATGTTCCCAATGTTTTGGAGTAAACCTTCTCCTTTCTTTTCCCCATGCTGCAGATGGATGTCTTGTGATTTGGCTTTTTTTAGACTGAAAAAAAGATAGTTTACATTGGCACTGGATAGATTAAAGATCTTCAGGAAATCACACGAGGATGATAATCGTACCACCATTGTTCCTACCATATTAATATGGGTTTTACAGCAAACTCCCAATAGAGGAATTAATGACCAGAAAGTTCTGTTTTTACTATGAAGTATGAATGATGCTAAATTTCATGACTAAAATCTGTTTTAGGAGTTTGGTGTTCATGTTTCAGTATAACATTGTCATGGCTAAGCCATATCGTAGGTTGAACACTAAACTTTGAACTTGACATAGCACAACTAAATTCTCACATCATCGCTTGTCAATCGTAGTACACAGTTCAAGAAAAATACCAGTGTAATCCGTGGAAGATAGTTTCCCTTTGGATAAATGTTTCTCTATGTCAGCAACTCCAGGAAATGGCTTTTGAAATATAATTATACCCAAAGGGAATAAGCACATTCATGGGTACCTCATGCTTTATAAAGCCGTGGGAGTTAACCCTCAGATAATAGGTGCATTACCTGTCGTCATGGATTATTGCTTAATTATGATGTCTATTTGATGTGAATTGGAATCATACTCAAACAATACTGGATTCTTAAGGTCTTAAGTACTCTTAAACTTGTGAGACAAAAAAATTGTATCTTTAGATTAAAATGTCAAAAGCCTAGTTAAATATGATGAGTACCTGATAGAGGTGAAGAAAGAATCACCTGGAAGAATGAATGCACTGAGATTGCCTGTGATGCACAAGCCTTTAAGAGCTGTTTGAGTTCACGCTCACTGTAGCCTTCATGCAGCATTGTTGTCTCTGGTAAGAGTCTGGTTAGACTACCTGGTTACTAGCTGGTGACTAATTTAGTGTGACATGTCTTTAATACCGGGTATGTTTAGATTTGGGTTCTCCTTTGCACTTTCTTGTGCTGCTGGATGTTGATCTGAATGTTCTCAGAGTATGTCTCTGTTTCTTACATATTTCCTTAAAAGTAGGGTTGCAATACATCACTTACCAGCTTACTTTTTGCCTTAATTCACCCAGTGTGTTGTCATTCAGGTTATGAATAAAAATAAACACAACTTGTTTCTTGGATCTACTTTCCTGTACAAAACAATAAAACAAAAGCAAACTAGGAAGGAATGCAAACTGTCCTGAACGAAACAACATCTGAATACTAATTTTTCAGAACGTGGGTACTAACTGCAAGAGTAGAAAAGAAAGATAGGAGTACTTTCAGAAGTCTTTAAAAAGAGTTGCCAGGAAGATTTTTGGAAGTGAAAATTAAATTTGGCAGAAGATATGTAAGGCTCAGCTACCTGCTAAAACTTGTCAACTCTTAATTTTACATCTGTTGTTGATCACACTGCAGGACTTGATAATATGTTTATGCTCATGTCGCTGCAATGGAAGAGGCAATGTTAAATTGTCATGTCTAGTCAAGTAGGGGGCTTGGTCTTTCATGTATATTTGATGACAAACACTCCCACAGACACATAGCTGGTGGATCGCAAGAGTACCCTTAGAGGAAGGACTTGTGTTTAGTTTTGTTATTCTTTGCTGCCTCAGGCATAAGCATCTATGATCTCTCAAGATATTTTAAACAAAGTAGAATTACAATTATGCAGACTTTTAACAAAAGAGTAGTTTCATCTACATCTGGTTTAGTTTGAAGGCTTATCATTTTGCATTTTGTTGAGCAACCAAATCAGAGAAGCCTTGCCAATAAGGACTGCCAGGTACTGGCAAATAATTACTCAGGGTTCAGGTGAAATAAAGATTTTGCGCATTATAAAATTATTTAGCAATTAGATTTCAAACTAGCATATGATCTTTGTTGCTATCCTCAAGTTCCTTCCTTTCTTTAGCCTGGTAAAACTTACTACATGTACTAAATGTACATTTATGTTTCCTTTATGGTCCCATTGCCGTTAGAATAGATGCTACCCCACTGCAGTAACAAAACCTGAAAAATCTAAATACCTAACAAAACCTCCAAATCTAAATACATAAAATACAAAACTTCAAGATGAAACTCAGTTTAATAGAAGGTTTTGAATAGTTATTTGTTAAATTGGTTTTCACCTTGAAGAAACCCCCAAAACATGCACACATTTTGGGTGCATAGAAAAGGCCACTGTTTGTCAGTTGCCCTTACTGAGCTGTGCATACCCCCGCTATACCTCCCAGCGGCTCATGCCGTTAGCCCCCCAGAGATTTGCCTTGATTCTATCTCAAGGGTTTCACTCCCAGCAGCAGGTTTGGAGCTAGAAAACTTTATACGATACAGATTTTTCTGCTGGGTGTATTACAATTACAAATATACTTTTAAACCATTTTTGGTGGTGAGGAAATACTTGCTGTATCTGTATTTTTGAATTATTTGATAAATTATTTCTAAGATCTTTTCTGTTGTTTAATGAAGGGGATTTTATCCATTAAAAACAAAGAACCACCAGATTAGGAAAATATATAGCTGAACTGCAGAGCAGACAAATTAACACAGTTAAGTATTCTTTCAGAGAGGCACCAGAAATGCTTGAGTCTTCCATGATTTTTTTTTTTTCCTAGCTTGCTAGAAAATTTTCAACCTTGAGAAGGCATGTGGAGTTGTCATTAATCTTTACTGGGAAAATGTTTATAGAAATTACTTTTCAAAAGTGAGAGCTGCCCAAATAAGAGAGGTGGTAGTTCCCTCTGGCCCCAGGTGATGAGAATTCTCCAGTTAGAGTTGCAGCTTCACTAAAATATTTGAATGATAATTGTCCTTAATAGCGTATACATTCAAGTAAAGAAAAGTACACCTTCGAAAACATTTGGGCACTGGCAGCACAGTTTAGAAGCAAACTCTCAAAGCCTGAGTGTCATCTGCATATTCCTTGTTTGCCTTTTTCTTCCCCAGAGGAGCTTCCAGGGAAAGGCAGTCAAACATTAGTGTGGAAGCATGGTACGATGCAGAACTTACCTTTCTGCTAAAGCCACTTGTGCAGAATTTTCCCCCTTCTGCAGCTTACTCCTGTCCCAGGGCTCCAGGGCAATGTCTCGGGTTTGCTGTCCACCAACTGTCACTTGCTTTTGGAAATGGAGTATTTTGTCCTAGTGGCTCTGTGCTCATGGAATCACGGAATCATTAAGGTTGGAGAAGACCTCGAGGATCATCAAGTCCAACCATCAACCCAACACCATCCAACCCACTAACCCATGTCCCGAAGCACCACATCTACACTTGGAAATCATCTTGGAGCTAAATGCAGCCTTTTTCCCCCTCTGTCCTCCCATTCTTTGCCGTGGATTCTCTGACACCTAACCTGATTTCCCAGTCTCCTGGGAGCACCCTTCCCTTTCTCTCCTTTTTGGAAAAACGATTCAACAGCTGTATCTGAAAGTTTTGAGGATGTGCTCTGGAAGACCTTGGTTTCCTCCCAGGACATTTCCCCTTTACACCACAAGGCTTGAGCAGGCAATTCGCCAGCTGTGCTTCTCTGCCCCTCTCCTGGCAGCCTAGAGATGCTTTAACTTCCCGCAGACCTGTCTGGGGGAAGGGAAATGTTCATTTCATGTGGTGCAGGCCAGGCTCAGCCACTCAGTCTTGAGAGCACATGTGTTTAAAAGTGTGAATATTTCACGGTAAAATATGAAAAGTCTACTTTGTGGTCTTTTAAAAATATGTCTGGCACAGCAAAACAAGTGAGATGGGAGACAGGCTTTTTGAAGGGGATTACTTGGTGCTAGTGCAGCGTTCTCTCCTTGCCAAGTTTTTGGTTAAGTGGGAAAGTGTATTTCCTTGATTACGATGAGGCGAGACACTCTTTAAATAGAAAATAAATTTTACTGCCATCTGCAGAGCAATCTGATTAATTAAATGAGGAATTACAAAGTCTTCTGTTGGCTCTTTTTGAATAAGCAGGTTCATAGGGATGTTATAAATCCAGAACTGGATTTTAAAATATGCTTCCCTCAAAATTCGTCATAAAATAGTTTGTTACACAGTGACAGTCTTGGTCAGATTATCTATTCCTTTCTGATGCTTTGTCCTAATTTGAGATATATAGGTAGATATACACACAAAAAGTTTTTTAAATAAGATTTTAAAAATACCATTGTGAATTTATATTTATGGGAGAAGTCCTGATCTGCCAGTTGTCCGACTCATGTCAATTATTGCCAATGGTGTTATTGTCAACGTACCGCTGTCCCTTTTGGCCACATAGTCTATACTATGTGAACATCCATAACGAGGGTGCAGCAGCAAAGCCAGGAACCTAACATCTGAAATTTACTGGCTTAAATTACGCTGTCAGAAGTGATGGGAAGACTGTAGCCAAGTACCAGAAAACCAGGCAGGGCGAGGCTAAGGCCCTGCCAGCACCCTGAAGGGCTGTGCTCCGTCTGCTTGGCTACGGTCTGCCGCGTGCTCGCGGGCGAGCTGCTCACCCTGGGCATGTCTCAGTGACTTGCCTACAAAACGGGAGAGGAGACTTCAGTTTTGCCTTCTGTTTAGTCTGTTGGTGTAGAAGAAAATGTATTTTCTAATGCACATAGTAGCCAACACAATGAAGCCCTGACCTTTTCTAGATGTATTATAATGTGAATAAGATAAAATTCTTCTGCTGGGTTGCTATGAGATTTAGAACACGTATCTGTACTAGTCATAGATTTTTAACAGTTTGAGACACTTCAGGTGTTGGCAGTCATATACCAGCCATCAAATACAGCAGAAATCACACTTTTTCACCAGAAACCCTGTGTCTTACTCAGGTTTAACAAGTAACTTCCCAAATTAAAACAAGAGCTTAGGTCGGCCAGCAGCTACAAACATCTGTTTAAACATGTCAGGGATTACTAGGGCAGTACCTCAGCCCTGGTAACTCGAAGCGTGAGCCAGGTTCGCAGTCCAAAGCAAGCATAAGAACTGTGATGTATCAAAAAGAAGGGAAAAACCTTGTTGTTGCAGAGTGAAGATTAATTGGACTTGTACAATAAGTACACACAAGCCTTTAAACTTTCATTCAAATCTGTTCCAGCCACAAAACCACAGCTGTTCAAGCTAACAAAGCATTATAGGTCTAGACCTGCAAATGAGCCCATGAACGGTGTTAGGAATTAAAACCTGCAGTAAAAGTCTTAGGGCACAGTTTGTCACACCTGTACACTGTCAGATCTCATGGAAAATAATGCCAAGTTCAGAGTCAGACTCTGCTGTTCGTTATCAATGCACTCCAAATTTGTATGATGGAACAACAATCAGCTGGCTTCCCAAACTTCCAGTATAATGCTATGGGATTCGGGAAGCCGAGAGACAGCTGGTGACAATGATTGGTTTCTCATGCAGAAAGACGAGTGTCGTGTTCCATCACTGATCAGTCTTTGGGTAGTTCTCCATTTCAAAGGAGATAATGAAATTACTTTCTATGAAAAAGCAGCCTGTTAATTACAGCCCAATATTGCGTGTACATAAATAGATGTACTTCTGTTTTTTAGTAGACATAAGTTATGTAGAGTCATGTTTTGGGGAACTTGGGTGTTTTGCTGCACTGTAGTCTTCAAAGAGGGTGGGTAGAATAGCATGAAGAATAGATGAGACATTTAAAAAATAAGTGTGAGAATGGATTATTAGAACAACTTGCAGTGAAAAACTGTTTGAATTTAAGAAAGGCAAGTATTTCACACTTCTTTGAGTATATTGTGATGATGAAGGAGCACAATAACCAGACACTTAAAAACGCTAGAAATCTGTCTGTATCTTGGAGTGCCAGGGGAAAGAAAAAAGACAAACCACTGTTGTAGAAATATAAGCAGTTTGCCAAGAAGCAACTTTTTTTTTTGTTGTAGAGTTCTTAGGTGGTTCAGTATATCCTCTGGTTTGAGAGAATTACATTTTATCTTATTCCTGTGTCAAGTTATCTATTCAATTTCTTAAATACATCCATTTTCTTATAAGGAAAAAAAACCCAACTTCCTTAGGTGCTGGAAGAATGAGCAGCTTACAGAATTGTCTGTTTTCTATGTACATGGATGGGGAGGGTGAGCATTTGAAAGCACCAGTATTGGGAAGACTTTTAGCAGTAATTGCTACTTTAAAAATGAAATTGGTGAATATGGAAACCATCCTGGACTGTAATTCTTCACCATAGCCTTCTATTCATGCCTTTTTGCTAGAGAGTGTTCTGGAAAAACGTAAGGCACTTCATGAAAATTGCATCTATCAACAGTGATGTGGTGGAAGGTATGTGGAAGCTCTCAAAGGATCTAAATTCTGTCTGATCTGCTTTACAACTCAATCTGTGTATTGCTCACAGCTCTCACGAATGGGCTAATTTTCCACAAAAGAATACTTTGTGTTTCTTGTTGCTTTTGAAATACTAATATTCACATTTGAAAACAAAACCAGACTTATTCTGATCTTGCAAATGGCATTCCTACAAAGGAGGAGCTGGATGTTCAGTCTCCTAAAAAGGTGGTTCCACCTTGATGGTTTTTCTATCTGGAGTCAGTATGACAAATACACGACAACTGTGGGACAACGTGGCCAGTTTTCCTCAGAAAGACTGACCAGCAGATCTGAACAGTTGCTCAAACACAACAACAAACAAAATCTTGATAAAATGTTGTGCTTTCAATTCTTGAAATATGTCTGTTTGGACAAAACCCATCAAACCCAACAAAACCAAAAAATCCCACCAAATTCTGGGTGTAACCGATGATTTTATGAATAAAAATTAATTACCCACTCGCAGTGGGTGATTCACTTCCCTAATCTTCAGAAAAAAAATTAAAACAGTAAGCTTGATCAGACATAAGAACATCTCAAGAAGTCTGTTTGAAAACAGATCTTTCTCCAGTGTGAATCGTTTTTCTCTTCAAGAACTCAGACAGTAAAAATAGCACCAAGTCTTACAAATTTTTAAACAGGTTATTCTAATATAGCCTTCAGAAAGTGGAAAGTGTTGTTACTCTCTACACAGTAGTAGAATTAGGCCAGAAAATACAGGGAAAAAATCTGAATTGTATTTCAGCATCAGAAAAGTGACGTATTGTCATCTGCTGAATTTAGTAGTGGGATGTTGAGAACCCCTCTCTGCCTGAACCATGCCTGAACGATGAGACTTGTTTGATTTGTGCCCAAAAATCCAAGACAAAAGATGAGTTTGGCTCTCCTAGAAAACCAAAGCAAAGAAATGTAGTCAGAGACAAATAGGAAAATTGCAAAAATAGTGCTGCTTAGCGTGATGCATTTGACAATTCTGGTCCTGACAGTTTGAGTTGGCTTTTTTAAAGCACTTAATTCACTTCTCGCTTTGTTTTGAAATTTATTAATCTAAGTATTTAAAAAAATTTAATGACAGATTTTTATAGTCAAATTTAAATTCAGGAAAGCAATGACAAGTGTCTAGTACAAAAAATAACACACCTAACCTCAACATCTAAAGTCAATGTAATGTCCAATGTACAAATTATAAGTAGGATTATTCTTTCTGATAGTCTTAGGTCATAGTGATAAAGTTTTGTAAAAATGTTAAAGTATGAAATTGAAAAAACCCACAACTGATGATAAATTTTAACAGGAATAACACCATTTTTTTTTCAATATTAGACAGAAATTTTAGGAAAATGTTCCATCCTATCAATCCTATTCAAGACTGAAAGTGGGAAATCCTTCTTTCTGACAATCCGATGTGCATGTTCAGACACCAGCTAACATATTCAAACAATTGCTTTTGTGCCCTTCGGCTCCATCCTTCCTCAAAGACCTCATTTACTGTGATATCTATAATAAATTTGCCAGCTATTAGTTTGCTGATACAGTGACATCACATACTATCTTCCAGATCAATAGTCTGTACTTTTTCTTCCAAGCATCTCTATCCTCCTCTACAGAATTTTTTTCATTTACGGCGAGGACCTGTTCTGCTTTGTACCGTCCCTGGCACAGTGGTCCTCAGCGAGTACTTGTGGTTGCTATGGTAACATAATACCTACTGAAGAACATCGCAGCCTAAAAAGGATGACTTAGAAAATATGTCATAATAACACAATGTGGGTTTCCTTTCTTAGGGAGTATTCCTTGTTTTTGCTTCTGGTAGCCACCAGCCTGCTTCCATAGTCATCCTGAATTCATCCTTGGATTTCAGATGGGATGGCACAGGTTGGTGCTGACTGGGTGAATTAAGAGTGAATTCATTAAAAACAAGGAAAGCAAGACTTTCTGGAAGGAGGTATCATGGTACTGGCTGTTGAGTGAGATGGAGCAACAGGTTGTTAAAGGAATCCTGAGTTTCTTAATTCTCATGCTAAGAAAAGGGGCAAAAGGAGAGACTTGCACGGAAGGCATCAGAGCCTTGGTGAAGCAAGAAAGGAATAAAAGTAGGCAATTCCTCTTTGTATTGACAAATGTGCATTTTTTTTCTTTGCTTTTGTCATACATGGGAGTTATTCCCTTCTAAGCCCCTACAGATTGTTTCACACTTTGCTGTGGCCTGCTCAGGAAGTCACCCTGAAAAGTTAGTGGCTCATGGCTTAGACAGGAACACTCTTTGCTGGATAAAAAACTGGCTGGATGGCCGAGCCCAGAGAGTCGTGGTGAACGAGTGAAGTCCAGGAGGCGGCCAGTCACCAGTGGTGTTCCCCAGGGATGGGTTTTGGGGCCTGTCCTGTTTCACATCTTTATCCATGACCTGGATGAGGGGATGGAGTGCTGCCTCGAAACTGAGCGGGTGTGTTGACCTCCTGGAGGGTCAGGAGGCTTTGCAGAGGGATCTGGACAGGCTGGACCCATGGGCTGAGGCCAGTTGTCTGAGGTTCA
>VZTO01012056.1:380228-400087 GCA_013400615.1 Syrrhaptes paradoxus
TGGGCTCTGCTCTGAAGGAACAAGGGCAAGGACAAGAGGAAACGGCCTCAAGTTGCACCAGGGGAGGTTTAGGCTGGTGCTTCGGGACATGGGTTAGTGGGTTGGGTGGGGTTGGGTTGATGGTTGGACTTGATGATCCTTGAGGTCTTTTCCAGCCTTAATGATTCTATGAACCTCAATGTTTGCAAATGGGTTTCATATGTTGTTGCTTACCTTTGCAATTTCTGACCCTGGGTAGTTCAGCCACTAAGCACATTTTCATTGTCAAACACGGAACAGAGGCAGGCTACTGACATATATTCCCATATGCTATGGTGCTGGGAGGAAGCTACTTCATAGAGAAGATTTTAAAGTGAATATAGTGAGGAAGATGCAGAGGAAAAGATGGTGTATATTTACATTGCAAGTCCAACAACAAAGAAAAATTGAAAACAAAACAGAAAGCATGTTTGCAGTATGTCACCCTAAAGGATATCTTTGAGTTGAAATATTAAAAGCATTCTCAGTAACAGCAGACTACGCCAGTTTAAAACAAAGCCTAAATTTGTCATACCTCAACAGTTCAGAGTGGCATATTCAAAGCAATTCCAAACTACTTGAATGGTTTCCAAACCCGCAGTCTGCTTTTGTTTTCTTTTTCCTTTTTCCTAACCTTTCCTCTTTTTCGCTCTCCTCCCTTTTCCAAATGCCTCACATTGTCTGGGTTCCACTTCTATGTGAAGTCTGCCTGGTCAGGGGATAAGGGGAAAAATGTTATGCCTGTTTTTAATGTTTCTTTTATGATAAAAAATTACTTTCCTCTCAATAGAAGGCTTGGGATTTAATCAAATATTTGGGTAAATAGATATAACCTCCTAGCTATGAGAGAGGCTATTGCTTTGCTTTAAAATAATAATTTAAAAGATGCTTTATTGCTATAATTTGTTTTCATTGTAGCACCTAGAAACTGAAGGAAGGCCCTCACTGTGCTGAACATTTTATGAATGAATAGAATCAAAATTTGGAAGGCTTACAGCTTGGGATTTTTCCCGTTGACTGCAACACATCAAGGATTTCACCTGTGACAAAAAAAATTCCCTGCCCCCAAAAACCTTACTCTCTTAATGAGCGAGGCAGATTCACGCGGGGAGGAGAGGACAGGCAAAGTGCTCCATGGTTATGAAGCCGATCAGCTACGGAGCAGAGAACGGGTCCTTCTGTCTCCTGTCGCAGCGCAGTGCCTTGGGCGTGCTGCTGTGACACATCATTAATTACCAAATCTTTCCAGCACCTTCTGAGAAAGCGGGTAAATTAGCTTGCATTAAATACTTTGCTGATTCCAGTGCTGATCCCACTTGCTTAAACCTTGCTTGACTCTCTGCGCTACATTTCAGCCTGTCTGTGTTCTTATTTCTAGGAATCTGAGGGGAGTTGCCTCTGTTCTGAAAAATGATTCCTGGAAGGAAGGTTCAACTGGGACCCAGGGTGGTGTAATGTTCTCTTCCCAAAGAAGGGAATAGAAGAGAAAGGTGGCTCATCACCCCATCTGTGTTGAAGAGTGTGGACAGTGCCAGTGACCACAAAGACGTGGAGGGATCTGGGGGTACCAGACGAACCTTTACTGCAGGGGTATGCTCATGGGCAGTGATATCTGTCACAAACGTCTATCAGACCATCCATCAGTCGTCTCAAAGCAGGAGAAATGCCATGGAAGAAAAAGGTACAGCACATAATCTAAAGATGGACCCTAAGTGCTTCCAAGCTTGTTTCTACTGCACTGAAACCTATAAAAGGTACCATAAGAAACTGCTTCTGGATTTCATGTCCTTTTCCCTTTCATTACAGAATTCACATAATTATGGGTCTTGGAAACCAATATATTACAAGAGGTTTTCCCCCTGAAGCTATTTTAATGTTAAAAGTGCAAATACCAGAGAACACAAATGAAACTGGAACAAAACAGGCCAAATTAATCTGGTGTCTCTGTGCTAGCTTCGGGGTGGGCTAGACTACATTTTAGCAGCTTCAATCACTTTGGAAATACGCAGTCATGATATCAAGCAACTGTTACAGTAGGGCTACTACACCAAAGTTTTCCAGGTAGACTGGAGTGCTGACAGGAATTAAAAATCAAAATTACTCAGTTTTAAAAGGTTTTTTAGATCTAACATCCCAAATTATAATTTTGAGGAAGGTAAACTTGGGCCACAGATTTCGGGATTTTGTTCCTTGAAAGTTTGAAACTTGGAAACCTATATTAAGAAGGCTGGTTTAATTTGTTTCTCTTTTTGGAAGCTTGAACCTCTTTCTCTCCATCGCCCTCAGTTTGTGCCTTATTCCTATGAGTTAGACACAGAATTACTTCTAGTTTTAGAAATGTTTGAGCAACACACTCATTATGTAGTCTGGCCATTCCTGCTTTTCCCTCCCACCTTCCAGGAGATGAAGTTCAGCAACACGCTTATGACTTACTTGCAGATTTCTGCCTGTGGCTGCTTGAGGGCATGCGGATGGGATATTTCTTCTTGGGACAAGAGGGTATCAGAACTCTTCAGAAACCTTGCAAGGCAGTCCATTCATTGTGCATGTTTCTGCAGAATTTGGGCTGGGACACTCTGTAAGGGTACTCTGACTTAGAACATTACTATGTGTTGGCCCTGAAAGCGTGTGTGCCTCCTCTTAGCAAAGTAGTTTGACGTTAGCTTTCTCTGTTTCTTTGGGAGACGTGCTACTTGAACGATCTCTTTCCTACAGGCAAAGAGGATGCTTGTGGAACAAGTCCTGTAGCTCAGCTGACACAACAGTGGCTAGACTGTGGAAATCTGACACTGAGTCTCTTTTTAACACTCCTTAAAATAACATTTTGTTGATCTAGTTTCATTAACCCCTAATCTTTCCATGCTTTCAGCTGAACTTTTGCACTAACTTACATACTTTTAATTTCCCACACACACACCTTGATGGGTTGAAGAATCTTTACCCCCTGCAGAACTGCCAGTTTGCTGCTGTAGACCATGGAACGTAATTTTCTATTTGTATCCAAAGTATCTAGGATGTGGTACAACTCCATAAAATAAATAAAATAGTGGGATATTGCAGTCATAGAACCATTGTATCTGATGAGTATGGCAGAGAAGTACTCCGACATAGAACACAATATTTGGAGGCAAAAATGAATTTATCCAAAATGAAAACTCAACAGCTTGATTGATGATCATTGCTGAGGGCTGTTAGGAACTAGAGTTACGGTGTGGTACCTTGCTAATTTAAGCCACTCTCCAATTTCATTCAATGAAACCAAATTCCATAGAAATGTAACTCTAATTTCTTGGAATACTATGTTCTTGTTTTTACTATAGTGTGGATAAATGACAGCAAGAAACAATATGTTTGATTAACTGCTAGCAGGATAACACTTGACTTACCACTTAGAACCATTTAATCCATATGAAGATCAGTGCAATATGATGATTATTCTCAACAGCGATATTAATTTCAGTATTCAGTTGCAGATTGTGCATGTCCAAACAAAAACACGTATTCAGCTCCCTTTCTATGTGATATAAATGCAATATTTTAAATAAGCAAAATCCCAAATAATTTCCTAACACAGAATAATGTGTCTCTACACTGGAGTGATCCACGCATGGACCAATTCACTAGAGGCAGTCTGGAATAACATTCTGTAGACCGGCCCATGGATCTAAGAAAGCATAAGTATGCAATTTTCCAAAAAATTAGCTAAGGCTATTCAACGTTTCATATGCTAAATGAGAAGAGGAAACAAAGATCAAATGGAGTGAAATTTAGTCCTGCTCAGATTCAGTAAGAAGATATGATTTCTGCACCACCTATCTCCTGCATAAATCATCAAAAAGTGATAAACTGAAATGTCAGGTATAATTACACTTTTCTATAAAACTTTCATGCAAGATTTAATTACCATATTTCTAGCATGCTCATGTGCTGTGCTGGAAATCTGTAGGCTATTTTATCTGTTGGCTTGATCTACTTGAATAATATAAACAAGTTACTTTATTTTTTTTTTAAAGCCTTAGTGGTAGTGTTACAATTTTCTTCACATTTCTTAAATCTTCTACATGCCTGAAAAAAAAATACTCTTTGATTTAACAATGACATATTAGAAACTGAAGCATGTGAAACATACTGGTGTTTTGCAAAAATAATTCTCCTGAAAGTTACTCTGTGCTTATGCTGTCGTCAGTGCTAGCAAATTATACTTTCTTCTTTGTCTATGCAAATTCTACAGTGAGGTTTTATTTTCTTTCTTCTGTGCGTTTTGCACTCATTTTTGTATATCTGTCATCAGAGCATTAAAAAATCATAAAAAGCTTGGTGTTATAAAAGTCCTGACAGCACATTTTCGGCTTGCTTTATTTTTTTCTTGTTCAATTCACAATCAGTGTTTGGAAACATCAAAGTCTGTAGAAGAAGGTTCTTTTTTTATCTAGACCTTTTATTCTGTGTGTTTCTAGCAGCTGTTTGATAGCAACCTCCCTTCCCCCTCCTTCTCCCATTGCAAACCCAAAAGATATGTCAAGTCCCTCCTCAGAATTTGCAAAGAACAAATCGGTTATCGTCTCCAAAGTTCCTCGCCACCGTACCAGCTCTAAGTTTGGAAAGCACCTCCCCGGCATTGTTCAGGCATATAATGACGTTCATGTAATGACTGAGCTCCAAGTTAAAAGTAATTAGACTTTTTGCCTTGTTGCTTCGTTGGGAAGCTGTTGCAAGCCTTCACGTCTCTAGTTCAGCGGAGAGGCCCCACGGTTGACTCTGCGCCAGTCTTTGCCTGGCTTCTAGGCGGGACCCAGCTGCAATGCTTATACGCTGTAGGTGCAGAGCTGCTGAGAACATCTGTGCATAGGTGTGGGCATAATTGCCCTCTGCTCTGGAAAATAAAAGGAGAGCTTATTTAGAGGACAAACAGAACTTGCCTCAAGTATCTGAGTTGATAAGGACAGAATGAAATTAAGAATTTTTTTACCTAATCCTAGGATACTTGCGTAGCCCCACCCCACTGGTGAGATGGGGAAAGAAGACGTGAACCTTGCTCCTGCCCCTCCTGCTGTCTCTCCTGCCACCTCATGTGGGTCACCAGAGGCAGCAACATGTCTTCTGTGTGGCTAAGCAATGACTATTCTTGTTGGGAAAATATACAGAAAGGAAACGAGTCCCTGAAAGTTCTGTATTTGTGTGTGCAACCTTTCACTCTTAGCAATGGCAGAATACAGCGAGGACTCGTGTGACTAACAGAAGCAACCCAGCATGGCCTTGGGTGTGTTATCAGGGCTCACTTTTAACATCTGGACAAGATGCTTTTCAGGATGCTATTCTCTAGCCCCATAAGTCTTTCTAATTTGATGTTATTCGATGTGAATTGGATGTAAGTAATGTTAATTACGCAATAGGTTTTGAAGAAGATGTTTTGATTGTACAGTGAAAATGTCAGTCCCATTAACAATCGTTATTACCTGTCAGAAAGCAGAAGCAGCTTTGAATGAATGCTGTTTTCCCTTATCCGTGCAGATGCATACCAATGTTTCGTACACATTTTGTTTATTTGTACCCTGACCACTAAAACAATCTATTTTTCTCTCCAAGTTTTCTCTGCTTGGACCGAGTCCAGAGAAGAGAGAACCAGGCTCTAACTTCAGGCCTTCTGTGAGTCAGCGTGTATTGAATGTGGTTTTGAAACAAAGGTTTCAGTTTTCAGAAAGTGGGTCATCTGCTGAAGTGTTTCCAAACCTCGCTCCCAGTGGTCTCTGGAATTTATTAAGGCAGTGGCAAGGGTTCAGGAGGACTGGAGCGGGGGTTTGGAGGCAGCAGTCCAAAAGGAAGAAACTTTTTCCCTTTTGCTTTGTTACATAGGTTAAGCTAGCTGATTTAGTGACTGTTTTTCACCATACACCCTCTCAGTACTTTTCTGTATTTAGTACCATCCTCTCCATTCAGCGAATTCTCTCTGAACTTGTATGAAGTTTGGTGAACTTCTGTGTGTTGTGAGGAAAGCTATGAAGGGCCATTTTTACCAACCCTAAGGTGACTGGTATGGGGTTCATATACGGTGCTTTTAATTCCAGCTCTGCTGGCCTGCTAAACTAAACTGAGGCAGTCTTTCCCCACTTACCTGCCTTTTTTTTTTATTTTTTNAGCAGATGGATGTCCTTCTCCTCAGATTTATTTCAAGCACACGTTTCCAGCTCACACCACGAGATTTTGTTATTCCTGAGGTCTATCACCTTCTATTCAACACTGCAGAGGTTTATCCCCTTTTTATTAAGCACGTGTAAAATTTCAACAGAATGAAAAGTTATAACATATGTTCTTGTGAGGAATATAAGCAGCAAAAAGAAGTTTGCACGGAAAGGAAACCTAAAGAGCATTTCTGTATTCCACACTTCTATAAAACTGTGCTCTGGACACTGTCCTTTTCACTGACATTCAGGACCTACCCAGAATGGTCAAATTTTCAGTACAAAATCACAGCCTCCTTAAAAACTACTAATTAAAACAATTAATTAAAAACAAAAATGAAAACTATAATACTACTAATTCCAAGTCATAAGAAAAGAAAACCTGAACAATTGCTTTTTTTTTTTTCTTCTGAATTTATGACTACTTGTTCTCCCTTATGTGAAATATTGACCATAGGAAAGTCTTTTCTGGCCAAATTCATGTTGCTTGTTTGATTTCTTTGGAATTCTGTTCTTCAGTGTTTGTTTAATAAGGATCAGTCCATATATTTAAAGTCATATTTTAGTAATTTAATAGGCTGCAATAATTACCTCTGGCAACCTAACTTTTTTGAATATTTAATTGTCAGGCCTTAGGAAATCAGATGAAATAAGGGGTTA
Source organism: Syrrhaptes paradoxus (assembly GCA_013400615.1). Taxonomy (NCBI): domain Eukaryota; kingdom Metazoa; phylum Chordata; class Aves; order Pterocliformes; family Pteroclidae; genus Syrrhaptes; species Syrrhaptes paradoxus. The sequence continues at coordinate 387,086 of VZTO01012056.1, forward strand.
AAGACCAACGACATCCTTTGGACATTAGTGACCAGCAGGGGATAGTCAGTTTACCTGTATAGATATGGAGAGGGGGGAGATTGGTCAGCTGAAAATATGTAAGGCACTAAGGATGGGTCTTGAATATGTTTGTTCATCCACAGGGGTGAAGTTTATAGAACAAGGAATGTTACATTTCTAGATCTTTAGCATATATGTTCATATTTTTGCATGCATGTTCTAAAATTATTNACTGGTTTTTTTTTTCTTCTTTTTCTTTTTTTTTTTTTTTTTTTTTTTTTTTTTTTAATCTGAAGACAAATTATGGGACTCTGACAGAATAATACTAATTTAGTAATATTAGTACCTCCTCTCTTAATCTGGTTCAATGTGAATGAATCTTCTTTGAAAAATGATGACAAGAAATTGCTTGAAATATTCCATCTGAGATTGTATTTGCTTTTTAAAATGTTATTGGTATAATCTCAGAATATACTTCTCCCAGCATGTCCTATCATTGCCTTAAATGTCTTTGAATTACATCCCGTTTTGTTGGGTCATCGTCATTCTGTAGCCAAGAAGCAGATGGATGTCCTTCTCCTCAGATTTATTTCAAGCACACGTTTCCAGCTCACACCACGAGATTTTGTTATTCCTGAGGTCTATCACCTTCTATTCAACACTGCAGAGGTTTATCCCCTTTTTATTAAGCACGTGTAAAATTTCAACAGAATGAAAAGTTATAACATATGTTCTTGTGAGGAATATAAGCAGCAAAAAGAAGTTTGCACGGAAAGGAAACCTAAAGAGCATTTCTGTATTCCACACTTCTATAAAACTGTGCTCTGGACACTGTCCTTTTCACTGACATTCAGGACCTACCCAGAATGGTCAAATTTTCAGTACAAAATCACAGCCTCCTTAAAAACTATTAATTAAAATAATTAATTAAAAACAAAAAAGAAAACTATAATACTACTAATTCCAAGTCATGNCTGCAATAATTACCTCTGGCAACCTAACTTTTTTGAATATTTAATTGTCAGGCCTTAGGAAATCAGATGAAATAAGGGGTTAAAGACCAACGACACCCTTTGGACATTAGTGACCAGCAGGGGATAGTCAGTTTACCTGTATAGATATGGAGAGGGGGGAGATTGGTCAGCTGAAAATATGTAAGGCACTAAGGATGGGTCTTGAATATGTTTGTTCATCCACAGGGGTGAAGTTTATAGAACAAGGAATGTTACATTTCTAGATCTTTAGCATATATGTTCATATTTTTGCATGCATGTTCTAAAATTATTCTTTTTAATAAGTTTTCCTGTGTAGGTTTATCTAATAACACTGCAGATGTAGCAGCATCATGCTATGTTAAACCAATCATTAGTAAATAATAGGAGCTGCTTAACTTGTAGGTTCAGCCTGCAGGCAGTAAAGCAGTACCCAGTTTCAATGCAATCATTAAATCCCACTGTATCAGAGTACCAAAATGTGTACGAATTGCACGCATGAATTACGCCTACCTGACCACTTTTTTCATAAGGCACTTGGTTACATCGTCACCTTGCTGCAGGTACTTCAACGCATGGCAAAATAGATGGTACAATGTTCAGATAAGGAGGTATTGTAAAGATTTCAGTGCTTAAGATACGAAACGGAGAAGAAAGATTTGTTTAAAAGTCTAGAAGATTTGTTTTCTAAACAATAAAGCACTGCCTTATGCAGTTGATGCTCTGTTTTCTCATGAGTGCAGAATTACAACAGAACTGTGTAAGCTTCAGATCTGAAAAATGACTGATGGAAGCTGTCTGCTAAATGTCAAGTAAACAGCATTTGTTCCACTGCTAGAATATTATGTTGGTTAATTGCAGAAGAATAAGAAATTAGAACAGAAGCACGGTGTTAGGTGGAAATTAAGTCCTTGAAGGGAAATCCTGGTCATCGAGAAATAAATGAAAATTTCCATTAGCTCTAATGAGCCAAGATTTCACTTTTGAAATTTAAAGTTTTGGTTTCAGTATTCCTTGACCTGAATACCATATTTCTTTACAATATGTTAATTCCAATCATACATGTAATATTTATATAAGTATACAGGGTTATATACATGTGTATATCACACACGCACAAATATACATTTATATACACACACAGATGCACAGAGATAATGAACCAGAAACCTGTATTGTTCTGGAGGGTACATAAACCATGCACCCAAATTAAACATGGGAATAGTGTAGTCCCACATAAATCAGATCTTGGATGCTAGGTATGGTCTTACGTACCCATACAGCGGAGCTCCTCTGGACAAAATCAGGTATGTGTGATCAATACTGTTCTCTTTAAAGTAAATCTAGATTTATAACAAAAGTGATTCTGCAGCAGGGAGATGTTCAGAACTCCACTGTCATTCTAACAGTGCATTTCACTATATTCATTCAAGAATGTAAGTATATTCACACGAAAGGTCAAAAAAAGGTTTACTGTTGAAGCGGAGTCTGTCATCCTTATCAAAAAGTCATGCACAGCAAAACTGCGCAGCCTGCCTTTTGATACGGTGTCTGATAAAAACTGTCGTGAACGTATCTTGAAAGACATCATAAAATAATGCCCTTGCGTTGGCCTTTTAATTAAGGATTAATAATAAGACTACACTGTTTTACTGTTCAATAATATAGTTTTTCAGCGGACGGTGTGCTAGGCTGACTGCCAGCTGTTCCAGTGTGTTCAGACAAGCATCCTCCACCCAAAGGTCTGCTGAAGGGAACAAGAGAAATCTTTTAAAGTTCTTATTTAATAGCATATGCATAATGAAAAAAAAAAGATTAAAAAATAGGCAGAGAAGAAAGATATGGAAATTTTAAGGTAGGCATTTCCATTAAACAAGGATTATTTTGGGGTTTTTCAGTGACAAATCAGAACCTGTTGAATACAGGCACTCTGTTGTTTCATTAATGCTACATCCTTGAATAGGATCCTGCATTCCCTTAATCAGAATGACTGAGAAAAGGCAACATTTTTGCTGAAGCTACTCTGTGGGCATGGTACAGTGGGGTTAATTTATATTTCACAAATAAAAGGAGTTCTGAGAACTGCAGAAATGAAAAGGGAAGCTTCTCGCTTGTCCGTGTGTCTCAGCGGCTGTGCAGCACTCTGCTTTACAATGGCAGTCAAAGCAGCCACCAGCAACCAAGTAAAAAAAGTTTCTCTTCCTCCTCTGGAAACAAGGAGTTAAGTAGTTTCCCCATGCTGTAAGAACTGGAAGACTCCAGAAGAGAGGGGTGAAATCTGTTCCCAGACTAGTGGTAATACAGAACTTTGCAAGAAGTTAGAGCAACACAGAAGTTGATATTAGATTATCTGCAGATGAATAATGTGAAATATTCCCTTGTCTTTTCTAGAGCGCTTGAATATTCACAAATAAATAATGAGGTTTGGAAGGTATTCATCTCCCCAAGAGAGACAAAAGTTTCTGTAAACTTGACTTTAAGAAGTATTGCTGCAGGCAATGAAGTCTATCCAAGCAAACAAAGCCCAGGAGATAGGTTGCCTTCTGGCACACTATTAGAAAACATTTTTTTAGCAACTTTATACGATCCTCAAAAATAATAACAACTATTGTTTTTAAATGAAAATATTTCCTGTTTGAAGTAGTATTCTATAGAGCCTTGAGATTGGAGCACACCGGAGTAAGTTGCATCACTAGTCCTATTGCACGTGAACACGGATTCCAGGAACTTTCAGATCAGCTTTGGTTCCGAAGGTCTGGGAGACTGCAGAGCTTTCCTCTGCTTCAGGTCAGCTCATTCTACGGTCCTTGATTGAAGGCCCTGCAAGGGGACAGGGAGAGGAGTTCTCCAAACCCTGTGGAAGACAAATGATGCTTTATTGCAGCATTTTCCTCCAGTGTTCACTTGAAAAGACAACTGAATGCAACTTTTCTGCCAGGAGGATCCACTTAGAATGGTGCAACGCCTACCTCTAAGAAGAGCTCTCAAAACGTTATATGAAAACTCATTTTATGAGTGGAACTACCTAATTTCAGAGAAAATCCAGAGAGCAGAACAGGGCAGGCTGCGGTGAAGCAAGAGGTGTTCCACTATCCACGCTGTCCTCCTAGCCCACAGCCCACTGCCAGCTTGCAGTGGTCTATGGGAATTTGTCATTTTCTGATTAGAGAAGGAATTTATACATCTAGCTTCTTTAAAAAAATGCTAAAATAAGCTTGAAAGAGTAATTTGAAATGTACTCTGAACATGGTGACTTGTAGATTTAAAAAAATTCATTGTTCTAATAAACCATCTGAATTTGTGAACTGGGCATCTGATCTCTAAAACTGTATTTTCCCCCCACCCTACAAAACAGTTACGCACTTGCCACTAACCAGCTCTCTACTCCCAACATTCAACAGGGTACAGAGTGAGAAATGTGCGTCTGAGGTGCAACATAGAAGATCTACAGTGAAAATGAAGGTTTCCTCATGTAAATTAAAAACCAGACTGTGGTGTGAAGTCTAACAGTACCTATTTACGGTCATATTAAGAAATTACTTGACAGACTTAACTTCAGCTATTAAAATAATTATTCAAGGTGAGAGAAACATATAACAATTATACTTACCATTGGTTTGTCAGGATTCTCTCATTTATTCATTTCAATGACAATGCCTTTAATCGTATGATAGAGGAGTATCTTACCACGAAATATTAGCAAGTAAGATTTCTGTTTCCTTTAAAGGAATGACTGCAAATACTTTGCTATACCTGTTGTTAATTGCAGTGTTTTAAAAAGTCTTACACTTTGTTCCTGTCCTCTTGGGATAGGGATTACAGCAATTTCAGGACTGTGTTCTAGACATCTCCTTTTGTAAATCTATTTTGAGATGAGCTATATGGGGAAATCTTCAGAAATTCCATAGAAATTTTTGATATGGAGTCCTGAAATCTTGTTTTGGGGGAAGTTTCTACTGTAGGGCCAAAACAATGACAATGCTCAGCTATGGGGATTTAAGAACTGTGTCCTGCAGATTAGATATCCCTACAAAGTAATAGCAAAAGAATGTGCTGCAATTATAAATAACATCTTAGACATGACACAAGCACCATGTATTTATCTTAGATGCAGCAAAGAATACAAATGAGTTTCTGCTAACAATTGGTATTCTAAAGTATTAAGTTTTCTATTTAGATGAAGTTTTCCCATTATGTCTCATTATTTCAGTCAGCGTTTATGCTTTTATGCCTTTTTCTTTTTTTTTTTTTTTTTTTTTAGGAGATATTCTACCAAAAAATAAATAATTAACCTGGAGATGAACTGTCAAAAGGGAACATTCATATTTTAACGCAACATTAACATTTTGGTAATTAACATGGCAGTTAATGCTTTTAGCAGATGTAACAACATTAGACTTGTAAATTTTAATTAAAGTTAATGGTTCACGATAGCTGTAGGGATCAGGCATCCTCTCTGGATACTGAAAACATGTCTAATGTGATTAGAAATACTAATTGAAGAAAAAAGGACTGCAATAGTAATGACTGCACTTCTTTATCCTACTAAATTATTACAAACCTGCAGCAACTTTAAAAAATACATTTGCAGGAGGAAGCTTGAAGAGTCAAATGCTCCCCTCAAAGAAATTAAAAGGGGTCAAAAGAACATCGGAGACATTTTCTGTGTGTGAGAAGAAGGAAAATAACTAATTGAAAGCCACTGCTCCCTCCTTATCCTCCTGAGACCATATTCCCAAGAAATACTATAAAGTTATTTGGTTACATTTCACATCCCTTTTGGATTTAATTAGGAACTAATGCGTTCATTTTAATTCCCTCTGAGGCTTTGAATTCCAATAGCAGGCAGAGAAACAGGACTGGCACTGGGAACTATGACTCAAGCGGACGTTTCTCAGTATTAGTGGAAGTTAAGAGATTGGTGGTGAGTCCTTTTCATGGCTTGCTGATACATGAAACATTTTAATAAGCACAGGGAAAGGATTAGTTTTACTAAGGGTAATTACAAGCTGCTAGCCACCTATAAAATGCACTCCCATTTTATTGTAAAATGCCAAGAATATTTATTTCACTTGTTCTGGGGATTTTTTTTTCTCTAAAGCTGGCTCTGAAGTCTGCTGAAGTCAGTAGAAAAATTCTGCAGTCCTTATTATAGCAAAATTGTCACTGAAAATAATTTTCTTTCTACTGGGAGTTCCGACTAATAAAGATTAAACACTGAAAATTAACTTTGCTTATTTTGATTGACAAGTTATTTTTACTATAAATGCAGTTATTTCCTACTAGTGCCGTTAGCTCTGTTTCTGCCAGCACCCTTCCAACATCACAAATTATTATTCATTTGCATCGCAGCACAGGCACAGGCTCCGTTCCACCAGGCAAAGTGCAAAGACACGGTGAGAGACAACTCTCGTTTAGAGAGTTGCGCTCTAACCAGTTGTGACACAGGCTAAGAAAAAGGATGTTAGGAAAGCGAACGCTGCTTTATCTTCATTTTACTTCTAGCTGAAAGGCTGGAACAAGAGATTAGAAAATTGGTCAAGCTTGTATGACATTTTCGTCTTTCACTGGGACTACATGTAAACACTAAATGGTGGTTAAGTAATCATGAACCTCAGGCTGCCTTTCTACAGAGGTGTATGTTTTGTTGAATTCAGATAAGAAGATCTTAATTGTACCTTTTAATAGCTGTCCAGTTGTATCCCCCCATACGACACAGTGGGTAACATCATACGTTGGAATATGCACCTCCATGAGGTCTGTGGCTTCATGATTGACTCCTGTGCTAAATAGCCAAGACATGCTTTTATCTCAGCTATTGGTTTTCCTTGGAAAATCCCAATATATTTTACAAACTTTCTTCTAAATTTTACCTGTGTTATGACAGAAAAATAAGAAGTCGCTTCTCTGGATTCCTCATGGATTCAACACTGTGAGTACAAGAGTATGGATATCTGATCTACCCGAGGGGTCTGGCAGGTAGGAAGGGGAAATAAAAGTTATGGTTCAAGTTTCAGTACATTTTTAGGCACTATTTTCTGTAGTAGTTTACTGTGCTTTTGTTTTGTAGTTTTATAGTAATAACGACTCAAGCATAACACAGTTTCTGGCAGCTCTGACTTACTGAAGGAAAGGACAAGCTTGACTGAATTTTCTTTTTTTGTTTATTTGTTGTTGTTGTTGTTGTTGTTGTTTTGTTAGAATTCCCAGATCCAACAGCTAAGGCCCAGGTCTTCAACTGCAGAAATCAGCGTGACTCCACGGAAGTCAGAGCACCTGTGCTGACTTACCCCAGCTAAGAATCTGCTCCTCAGTGACACCAAATACGCACTTTATAGGTTCTACTGGCAAGTGCATGTTTATAGACTTGAAGGCAGCTTCTAATCCTGTGTCATATCGTAAACACTACTGCCTTGGACAAACAGACATAACTATTTGAAAGCTGAAACCTTACCTGCTTCTGTAAGACTGTCTTTCACATGACAAAGTTTCTCTTTTTCTGTGAAAGAACATCAACGTCACGTGTGAAAGGTTACTGCCAGACACAAATTAGATAATTTTGGCAGTTTTCAGTCTGGATGTAGACTCTAATTTGCAGTTTACGGACACTTTTGGTATCTATACTCTGTTTTTCATAAATGGCAAAAGCTTCCTTTGTGTGAAAAAAAAACCTGGAGGAATCGGAAACGTTGTGTTAATAATGTTTTTGGGACCTTAAATTAAAGGAGAACTAGAATCTTTGTTTAAAAATATTGAATTCAAAATTTAGAACAATCAGCATTTTGAACATCTATTGCTGGTGGTGCGAAACAGACACTGTTATTTGTTCGCTGACAGCATTGTATTAATTATTTCTGAATGAAATTTTGCCACGGTGTTAGGTCCCTCAAGCACAACATTTCTTGCACTTTTCCGTGCAGCCACACCTTCCTGCACAGCAATACTGCAAAGGGTCCAGGGCTCTCTGATGGCACTTGAAACTGAGTTGTTAGCCTTCAGGTTTAGAAGCCCTATTTTAAATGTGGAGATGGACCATGCAATCGTATAATGTTTTAAAATGTCAGTATTTATATGAAAAAGAACATTTCCATTTTTATTAGAACACAGTTAATCTCTGCAAGACAGTAAACAAGACCACCTCTGGAAATACGTATAAAGCAACCTCATTCCTCAGTATTTATTGCCTGAACACTAAAAGATTTGCATCTGGCAGCTGTATCGATAATTTTTTCATTTATGGTTTAAATGGTTACTGATGGTCTTTTCTGTGAAATTTTTTCACCTCTAGTACTTTTCGCCTGCAAAATTCAAGCAGTCACCATATAGAAAAGTGCTTTCATCAGTTTCTTTTAAAACTTCTACATGCTCATTTAATTTTATGCCACCCAACTCCTCTGTGAGATAGGAAATAATTACTCTTTTATCAATATTTATCAGTTAAACAACAATCACAGTTATCTTCCTATGCCTGCCATAAGTTGACATATCCATTTTCTATCTCCCTTCAGTCATCTCACCTGGTCATCTTATGTTTAAGCTGAAGTATTCCATACATTTCTCCTCTTATAGAAGTTTTTGCTTACCATTAATTTTCCTTTTCGTACCTCCCACATGCTTTCCAAGTCAAGGGTTTTTTTTTATTATTATCCTATACAATTTTGCACCGACTGCAACCTCTGTTATTTTATTATCTCTTTTATTCGTTATAGTGAGTATGTAAACAGCAACGGACCCAGCACATATCCCTGTGAGATTCCAGGAGAAACCTCCCTCCACTGTGGAGATGGATTATTTATTCCTACCTTTTTTCCTATCTGAAATTGGTTATTAGGTAAGCACAGGGCCCTTCCTTTTATTGCAGTGCAGCTGAAGATCTTGCCTAAAGGATTTTTAAAAATACAGGAATCTTCTATCATCCGAGCCAGCCCTCTCCACATACCTTTCCAAAAACTCTAACGGGTTTGTGTGGTATAAAGGCCTCGCCTGTAGGAATCTCTCATAATATCTACCTAAATAAACAAATAATTTTTCTAGCCTTATCTTTGTTGAATCCTTCTGTCTTTAAATCATGATCGTTTACTGGCCCTGCACAGTCTACAGCAGCAGGCTTCCTGCTTCTGATGTGTCTGGAAGAGGTTCACAACAAAGTTCTACACCATTACCAACATTTTCCTTCAAATGTTTTTGGCTTGCGTTTTGCAGTTTTGCAGTTAGCTTGCCAGAGGCTTTGCTATTTTCTGTTTTCCTCGTTTGAACATAATTTTTTTAGGAGCGTCTTTTTTCTTTTAGTACTATCCTTTATTCTTACGCACAGCTCTGCTAGTCTTTCGGAGGTCTTCTCACTGGCTTTGACAGATAACAGATACTTAGAAATTCTGATACAGGTCATTTTCCCCTTTGGCTATTCCTTTTAATTTGCTTTTAACAAACACTCTTGATTTTACGTAGTCCTCTTTTCAACATTCACTGCTGCTATGGTAAATTTATTTGGTCATTTCACTTCTACAAGGGTGTTAAAGTTGAATATATTATGATCAAAGTTCTGAAATGGTTCTTCAATACCAAGGTTCTGAAGAAGGCCTGGTGCCCTGCTTGGTTCAAATCAGGAGTTCTCCAAGCTCTTCTGATGAATTTCTGTTGACATTTATGTTGTTCTCTAACAGTCTCTAGCTGCTTTTAAGTCCAGTATCTTAGTCCTGGCAAAGGACACTGGTTTCCAGTTCAGTGACAACTGCAGCTTAACATTGCCATTCCAAACGATCTCCTGTGCCAATGTTTGATATTTTTCATATCCTTCAACCCTGACCATGTTTATAGGTTATATATATATTCCCAAATTCCAATGATCTGAAAAAGACTTGTGGAGCTTTTTTAAACGGCTATTGATATGTAAATAGACTTCTAGTAGCAAGGCCAGTGAAGTGCAGCGTCAACAGACAGTGAGGTCCTCATTCCTTCTGCCTCTAGCCTGCTTGATTCCAGGTGTACAGCATTTGCTAGCAATACTGTCAGAAGCCGGTAAGACTTAGGGCACAAGCCATGTTCTCTCTTCTAGATCCTTAATTCCAGCACGTCTTTGTCCATTTTCTCTAATCCTTTGGTAGCTAGTTAGGCAGCATCCCCTCCAGCCTCCAAGAGAAGCATTTGCCGGAGATAAGCCTGCTCCTTAACAATCCCTAAGGCTACTGATCTTCTGGAGCCTCTTCTGCCTTTCTGATTCTGTTTCATGTAAAGGCTCCATTACAGGGAATACTAGATGAATTTATTAAACTGAAAATGTGCATTAAAAGCAAAGAAAAACATCCTTCTATAAATAAACATTTGTACTGCATGAGTCTCAAGACAATCTTCCATGGTATGTGGAAGGTTTGCCACTTTGCAAATTTAAAATTAATGGGTGCACTGTAGTAGTTACATCGATATAAAAGGCTTTTTTCCTGGTCATGATGATGGACTAATTAACTGAAGCAGCATCTTCATGTTTAGGTTTTCTGATTCTCAAGCACCAGAAAGGAAACGGAAACAACCATTCACTAAGAAGGGTAAGGTTGGAATAAGGGAAAGAGAAGATGCTGCAGCTATTGGCAATGTCAGGCTGAAGTTGCCATTAGATTCAGGCAACTAAGCAGACAAGTCAAAATATAATGGAAATATAGTAACAGTAGTTACAGTGAAATAACATCATCGAGAAAATCAAGGAAAAAGAATGGAGGTGCAGCGAGTATATGAAGGATGAAAGACAAAAAAGCCCAATACAGTCAGACTAAGCAAAGGAAGCGAGTAACAAACCTACTGGAAAAAAGGCAAGTAAACTCTGGGTTATTCTATTTTAATGCATGAATGTAGAGAAAGTGTCAAAAGCTACCTAGGTCCCCCCTGGTGATTGTGAACTGCTCATTTTCCAGCTGAGAGAATCTAGAAAAGAGCAATAGCTGGATAATATAGTAATAAATGCCTTTACTTACAAAAAAAATGATAGCTAATAAGACTCAGTATTTTGTGGTCAGCTAAATATCAATTCCTCCTTTTTCCATCGGGGTTTAGCAAATACATGACTGTCTTGCACAACTATATTTCTGGTTGAGACTAAAGGGACTTCTGGAGATGGAAAACATGGTGTGGAATTGCTGACTGTAATTATTTTGGATAACTCCTTAACATTATATGGCAGATCTATCAAGTCTTCACTTTTTAGCATGTGGGGAAACCTAAAGTATTGTACAAGAAAACAACCCAGGGAATTCTTGTTCAAGAAACAACTTTTGCAAGATAGCTTATTCATGAAAAAAAAAAACCCAACCCTTTTAATCATGATTCAAAACTTTTTTGGACTGTACTTTCTAAAGATGCACCTTAAAGGGGGAGATTGTAGGGTATGTCTGATTCCACAGGCAGAGCAGTCACCCTGTCACTGTGCTTGGCTACTGACACCAAATAACCCAATGCTGTAATAGAGGAAATGTGGAGAACAGTTAATAAATGTGTTAACATCAGAGAAATGCAAGCTAGCAAAAAAATAACTTCCTTACAAACTTTGTTAGACTTCTTATCACTGAATACACTGCAGATTTCTCAAAGCTGCAAAGTTTCCCTCGGAAGCAGACAGTGTAATTGCGTACAGAGGGAGGTGAATAGACTTCTCCCAGACGTGCTGGCCTATTTCCTATTCATTCTGCAAGAGACTTAAATCAAGTATAACTTCACCTGTTACAAGGAAAAAAGAACTCAACCCTCATGAGAACTTAAATGAGACTTTGCTTTGGAAAAAAAATAAGAGTAAATCTGATTCAAGATAGTTTTAAATTACTGTTTTCTCACTGGAGTGCAAGACATTTGACTTGTACAGAGGGTTTCCACACCTGAGGAAGCAGCCATTTGATCACAATAACCCATAACCTTACTGGGGAAGTTGTCCAGTCAGCTTTTATACTTTCCCCCCATCATTGGTTCTTAAGCTCTCTGTTCTGTGAATTTCCTCATCTTTAAGCATGCTGAACTTTCAGGAACACGCATAGCAGTAGCATTCTGGAATTCAGTAACTTTTATCTTAATAACCCCAGTGCTGTTGCAACAGTAGAAGCTGGTGGGACTGGACTCATTTGAGATCTGGTCTTTTTTGTTCTTGTCACCTTGTTAAGTATAGTAAAAAGGAGTTTGGGACACTTCCAATTGCTATGCTCAGTCAATACTTAATGTCTTATAGATTAATTACATATATAGAATCACTAAGGTTGGAAAAGACCTCAAGGATCATCAAGTCCAACCGTCAACCCAACACCACCCAACCCACTAACCCATGTCCCCAAGCACCACATCCACACGTTTCTTGACCCCCTCCAGGGATGGTGACTCCACCACTGCCCTGGGCAGTCTGTTCCAATGCCTCAGCACTCTTGCAGTGAAGAAATTTTTTCTAATCTCCAGCCTAAACCTCCCCTGGTGCAACTGGAGGCCTTTTCCTCTTGTCCTATCACAATTTACATAGAAAATGAAGAGTATGTTGTTTGACACACTGTGTTTTCCAAAGCAGCCTGGGCCAAAGCCGTAGCCCCGTGCTCCTCACGGAACCGCAGGAGAGCCGCTGCCTGGCGGGTTTCTCTTCCCGCACGCTCTGCTTCTGCCAGGGGAGCGCCGCGCCCGCCGCCACCGCCGTGTTCCCGCAGCGCCCGCGCAGAGGAAGGCCCCGGGGCGCTGGACAGCACAAGCACGCAGCCGGTGAAGGGTCCCCGTCTCCAGACACTGACAAGCCCAGTTCCTTTCGCACGAGCACCTCCCTTATGAGGAAAGGCTGAGGGAGCTGGGTCTCTTTAGCTTGGAAAAGAGGAGACTGAGGGGTGACCTAATGAATGTTTATAAATATGTGAAGGGTGAGTGTCAGGAGGATGGAGCCAGGCTCTTCTCTGTGACATCCAGTGATAGGACAAGGGGCAATGGGTTCAAGCTGCAACACAGGAGGTTCCACTTGAACATGAGAAAAAACTTCTTTCCAGTGAGGGTGACAGAGCCCTGG
>VZTO01012056.1:400257-415166 GCA_013400615.1 Syrrhaptes paradoxus
AGAACTCCTGCGGGCGCCCGCGGGTGAGCGCCGCTCCCTGCCAGCGCCGAGCTGCTGCCGCCGGCGAACCCCTGGCCTCAGGGCGGGAGGGGGGCGGCGGTGCGAGGCGGGGCCCGGCGGGCGCCCCGCCTCCCTCCGCGGGGATGCCGGGATGTTTACGGGCCCGGCAGAAGCGGGGAGCAGGCCGGGGCCGCTGCGGGAGCCCGAGCCGCCTGCCAGGAACCCCGCTAGGCGCCCGCGGCTAGCTCCGGCCTGGCCCCGGGCCTGAGGCGCCAGAGAAGCCGGGAGGAGAGGAGGCCGTTTCCGGGCCCCTGCGCCGGAGAAGGCGGAGCGAGGTTTCAGCGAGGTGCGCGGGGCTGCGGCGAGGCTGCGGGGTGGGTGGTGGCGTGGAGCCGGGGCCGTGGCGGGGGTCCCAGCGGCCGTCCCCGCGCTCCTGGCGGCACTCCCCCCGCCCCTCTGTGCGGGCGGCTGCCGGGGGTGCTGCCTCCCGCCTCTTCCCATTGGTTGTTGGGGGTCCTGCTCGCGGTGCTATTGGGCGCGGCAGCTGCCGCTCCGCCCGCCGGAGGGGGAGGGAGTGGTGCGGCTCTGGAAGCGAGAAACTTTCTGCGCCGCGCAGAGGGGCGGGATGGCGGCGGTCAGCCCTAGTGGGGCGGCGGCGGTGCTTGCGCCTCGCGTGTGGGTACCGCCGCCTGCCCGGGGCATGGTGGGCCGCTGTGCGGGTGCTGGAGCGTTGTGGTGGTGGTCGGGGAAGCGGCTCCGTGAGGAGGCGGCGGCGGGCCCCCTGCGGAGCACGGCTGCCTCTGTCGGGGGACGGGCGGGTGGGGACCCTGCCGGCGGCGGCCCGGCCGCCTCTGAGCGCTCCAAGCTGCCCGCGGCTGGGCGGTTGGGGTTAACACCGCAAGCGGAGCTGCTCTCCCCGGTGTTCCCAGCGGGTTTCCTCCAGGCTTCTCAGCCGCCTCGCCCCTGGGAGGGTGGTGTCGGGCGGGTGCTCGCGGGGCAGCCGGGGGACAGCCCGGGCTGGAGGGTTTCACAGGCACCCAGTGAAAGTAGCGTCGTCACCGGGAGCCAGGGCCTGTGGTGCTGAGGCGAGAGGGCCTGGGCCCGGGCGGGAGCTGCCGCCTCTGCCCCTCGCTCCCTCCCCAGGAGCCGCGGTGGCCCCGGCAGGCAGCAGGGCAGGGGGTGCCGGCTCAGAGGGCCTCTCTCGCAGGGGTCGGTGTTCCTGTCCCTGCTCTTACCGGCCGCCCGCGGCTGCTGGGTTTGCCTGGCCGCGCTGGTTGGCGGGGCTCTCCGGTAGCTCCAGGGGCTGTCCGGGGTGTGAGGGGCCGAGGCCTCCTGGGAAACGTGGGAGTGGGGCATCCTCCGTGTGCTGGAGCCGTTCCCCCTTCTCTGTGCTGGTCCTGGTCTCGGGTTCCGCTCTGTGTCCCTGTGAACAGTACCTGCTTGCCTGTAGGATTGAGAAGTGGAGAATGTTGTTCTTGGGGTGGGGTGTGCTTTGTTTTGCTCGTGAGGAGTGTCACCTGGATGGTAAAAACTGCTTGGGATGTTAAACCTACTTGTGATAAAAGATGATGGGGCATGTGTGCATTAAATCACACCAATGTGTGATTCTTGATATTGGGAAAAAAAAAATCTCACAGTTGTTTTCACTTCTTGCACCAACTGAATGGTAAACTTTTATCACCTTTGAGGTGATGGCAGCGTTTTCTCGGATTGCAGTGGCAATCACTCCTCAGGAAAGGTGTTTGTGCATAGTAATTTTGCTGAATGTACTGGATAATTTCCCGTATAAAGTTGTATTACAAGCTTGAGATGCAGAAATTACAGTTATGACATGTTAATCTGTAAGGTAGATGTTAAGATGTTAAGTGGATATTTGTAGCTCTTTTAGGAAGAATAAAGTTTAAAAAGATTTTGCTTTCAAAGGTATCTTGTCTAGGAGAAAATTAAGTGTTGCAGTGCTGTAGAAATGTCTGTAGTTGAAATTTTGTCTTCGGGCTGTCTTGAGAGTAGCAGTGCGGTAGAAAATGGTCACTAGTTCATGGGCTGTGAAAAACTTAAGCATAGGAAGGGAAACTGTTTTGTGTTGTGGAAAGAAGGAAGCTTACATGCAGTTTGCAACAGCTTTTAAAGTAAGGACTTAAAGCCCTCCAGTTTTGGTTCCTTTTCCTTTGTGATACTGGAACAAACACTGTATTACAAACACTTGTTCTTTTAATTTCAAAACATGAAGATACTGTATTTATAAACATCTGATGTTTGGATAAATGACTTCCTAAAGCACACTTAAGGGTAGACATACTGTCTTTATCATAGGTAACTTGTATTCAGCATACCAATTAGTCATTGGAGTGAAAAAAAAAATAGTAATTTGAGAACAAATCAAGGAATCCTAGCCAACTCAAAGTCTTTTTGATTGACTTATCACAGTGTCTTCCAGGGTCTACAAGAATTAAACAAGTAGAATCTCATTCCCACCATAGAAACTTGTTTCCAAAGAAGAGGAAAACATAACATTGTAGAGTTCATCTGAAGGCCTGTGAGTATGTGAGAAACTCAAATGAGAAATAAAGGACAAGAACTCAGTTGCTGATTTTTTACTGTGGCCTGTGGTATCTTGTGAATTGTTAGATAAAGCTAAACAGCCCTTTTTATACACCTTTCTTTTTTGTGCAAGTGCTGAGCTCAGTTCCCCAACACATAACCAGTCCAGTATGTTTGTCCACAGAGACAATTTGGTGAGGCAGTTTGTTCATGCATGCAAAACCCCCTCCACATTTAGTAAATGTAGTTCTGCGTTTGCACCAGCCCTGTGTTCAGTTGTATCACCATCCGTGCCTTGTTGCCTTCTGAAGTTTGACATTGTTCCAAACATCTGTGCTGAATGGATGAGTTCACGTTACACTGAAAAGTCAAACTGCTATAACTTCTTTTCTACTTCCAAGGATTTTTTTTTTTTTTTTTGTATTATTTGGGGTTTATCCAAAAATCCCTTCTGGTTCCCAAGGAGTAATGCTTAGGAATGATGGGGGTGGGGAGGATTGTCTTGTTCAGGTTAATACTCTGGATAGTAACAGGAGCTAACTGACTAGTTCCCAGAAAATTTGTTCAGTTTAGTTACATTCCATGTGCTGTGCAACAGGGATGAAAATAACTGACCAAAATACCGAAGTGGTGATAAGGGTGGCCTTTAGAGCACTGATTTGCTGTGTTTGCCACCGTTTGCCCCCCCGGCCCCATGGGAAGGAGCTCAGCCTTGCAATGAAATACATCACTACCTGTTTTCTTTTTAGTAAGTATTAAAAGGATTCTTCCTGGCAGGTAGTTAAAAAAGCTGAAGAGAAGCAATGCTATTAAAATGAGTTGCTTCTCCGGTGAAGATAATCCGGTGTGTTTGTCTCGGGAATGTGAAACATCACTGTGATTCAGTCGTGATTTCTGTAGCTAGAAAATACCCAAGTACCATTATTCCCTGTTGGGCAAATGGAACACATGCTTATATAATGGGATTTGTTATAAAACTTTAAACAAAGCATTTAGAAGAGGAATTTGTAAGAAAATGATGTGAACAATCATATTAAAACCTGATTGCGTGTAGTTAATACTAGTGACTTTTTGCAGTTGGTTATAGGTGACAAATAGACTGTTTGCATCATCTGGCATTTGGGAGTCTGTATTCAAGCTCCTTTGCTTTAATCTAGTTGGAATGATTTATAACAAAGTTATTGCTGTCTTATCTAACAGCTACGTCTGTATTGGACCAGATTAATTAATTTACAATGTTGTAAAAGTACAAGTAGAGCTTGTGGATGAGATCCTTGCTGAAATCTTTGGGAGAGGTTTGAGTTAGGTGCTGTGAAGTGTTGATGAACCAATCTTTTCCAATTCATTTTAATCTTCTCTTGTCAGTGTATAAAGTTTACAAAATTATTGATTCCATGAAAGCTGGAAGGCAAAAATATCCCAGGTAATCTTAATTCCAAAATAAGGAAGAAGTTGTGATGGGAAAATGCGTAACACTCTGTCCTGTAGAGGCCCTTCTTCGGTACCCTTTTTGTCCTCATCTGAGAGCAGATCCAAAAAAGGAGTTGTCTTTGCAGCAGTGAACTTCCAGTTCTTGCCCTGACTGAAATTCAGAACTGTGTGTTAGGTACATGAGCTGCTTGTGCTGCTCATGAGAGGAGCAATAGCAGGAGCCTGCAGACAGAGCACCAATGTGCAGCTAGTCATTGAGGCAGCTCCAGAACCAGGCATGGATCTGGCGTGTTCTAGCCGGTGGTGGTTTGATGTAAAACACACAAACAGCGGTGAACTGGAGCGTTGCCCTGCTTCTGAAGGGAGTGTGCTGGCTGCCAGCTGCTGTGCTTCTGGATCCAGGGATCCTGGATTACTACTGTCATGCGTGGTTTCAACATTCAAAGGTGACGCAAGTCAGAGGATCATAAAAAGCCTGTTTAGTGTTGCTGGGGTTTCTTTCCTGACTCTGTATAGTGCTTCATTAATTTCATTGCTTTGGGATAGCACAGATTTTAAACTATGTACAAAAGATATATTTTTTCCAGCTTGCAAACGTGCACCTAATACCTGCAGCATGTTGTCACAAGGTGTTGTCTTGTGCTGGTTTCTAAGATATTTAGATATTTCTGTAAGGATTATGTGGGATTTATTGTTAAATGTGTTTTACTTCACCTGTAGCAGTGTGTACGTTGTCAGCCGTGGTTGTGGCACAGTTGTATGCAGCCAGCCTTCCAAACTGGGTGTTTTTTCCCCTGTGCCTAGCAATAATACATTTATCTGACAATGCTTCCAGCCTTTACATTTGTCCCACAGCTTTCTTAACTCCTGTGTGAAGCTCAGCTGTTTACATTTTTAGTAAATCTCTTCAGCATCTCTTTATGAATAATTTATTTTTACAGAAGCATTTGAAACCATCCCTTTGTTAGGGAAAGGTCTCCTCTTCTCACTCTCTGCATACTGAATTGCGCGGTTTGGGGGTTGCAAGGGTTTCCAAGTCATGTCTTAGCTTTCTTTCTCTGAAAGCCTTTGCATTTTTTTTTTTTTTTTTTTTTGCAATTTGACTTGTTATCCTTGTTTGTTCTTCTTCCATTTATTTTGTTGCCTATTTCTACTTTTCCATACAGTATTTTGTTGACAAAACTCTTGGCTCAGTGTTGAATACGTTCCTTTTTGCTTGTGCTGGCTCTTGCCTTTGTGTCATAGCTGGTTTGAGTTTGAGTACTTGCTAGCATCTCTACATAAGGATCAAGTAAAATAAAATTGGGTGAAGTAGTGTACTAGCATACTGTTGCTGGAAGGGAGATGTTCTGTTTCTTCTGCAATCCCCTTCCCATGTCTCTCATCTTTGAACTTCTGCTTCCTTTTTCTCTGACATTCAGTAGATTTCCATACGCATGGGTGTTAAATGTATCCTTGATAGTTGGCTGCTCGGTATGAAGAAACAGAATGGGTTATCAAATTTCTTTCCGGGTGAGTAGAAGTGAAATGAAAGCGTAGAAGCCTGCTGCCTGAGCAGTTTCAGTTCCTGGTGGTTCTTCAGTTTGTATGAAATAACCAACAAACAGCTCCAAAAGGGCAGGTCAGTGCAGGAACAACCCCTTGGGAGCACCTCACAAGATAAGCAGTCTACTTCAGTGACATAAATGGAGAGGGAGAAGTAAACAAAATATAACTTCTTACATTGTGCAAATGAATGAAGAGGAAGGGGAGTGCACTTGTGAAGCAGGAGAAGCTTGGACTTTCATCTTGTAGTTAGACAGCATTGACAGGGAGCCAGCTCTTAGTAGCTGGGGAATCGTGGTGACTGGGACGTGTGTTTTCAGGGTTGGAATGAAAATATGCCTGATAAATTGGGACGGATGGATGGATGAGAAAAATGGCATAGCAACTCTGTATTCCCTTACTCTTTGGTAAATAGATTTTATGTATGATTAGTTCTGCTCTTGCTAAAACCAACTCTTAACTCAGCTTAACTATCTGTGTGATTTTTGGCTTATTTTACTGGCCTGCCCATGAGTAGGGAATTTGGACGTACGTTTGTTGAAAAGTTCAGTGTTTCCATATAGAGAGTTGGTAGCTACTTTTACATCAGCAAGTGCTGAGCATTTGTGTTGTCCACATTCAGAGCTGTCCCTTCTGATGGGAGGAATGTCCTGCCATCCCATGGGGAATATTCATCTGGTGGTATATTGAAAAGTTAAAGGCATCTAGAAGCTGTTTCTAAAATCGAGATTAATCCTCCTTCTATATATGCCTCTATACTTGATTGCTTTTCGGTGCTGAATATGATTTTTTCATGTTAGACTTTTAGACAATATGAAGCAAGTATTTCATTTTTACCATTGTTGACTAACAGTAAATATTCTGTGTGCACACATGTGGAAGTATATATGCATAATCCATAAATAAATATCCATAGATGTGTGTATACCTCTGTGCATATTTATGTATTGTTATGCATAGACACATGTATATATGTGTGCATAGGTATGTATTATTCTGCACGTATATAATGTGTGTGTGTATATATGTGTGTATGCTCATTGGGATAAATAACAGATTTTATTGTTTTATTAATTAACTTTGTCTTCCACTCCTGAGTTTGCTTTTCCCTTACCAATTAAGGGCTTGATTGTCTTGGCAGAGTTCAAATGAGTGTCAACTTCAATGCATTTTTCTTTATTAATGTATATATGTAACATAGTTATTCATGGAGTGAGAAAAATAAACTAGTGTGGTAATTATTTGACATAGATGAAGTACTTTTGCATGGAATAAATGAGTAATTTAAATAATCAGCAACATTGCAGTACACTGTAAATTAAATAACTCACCGGAATATTTTATTGGCTGTGTTACATTGTGGGTTGTATGTTTCTTGTAAGTAGTGATTAACAGCAGACCAATAAAAAGTTTATTAGGTTTGAGGAATGGACAATGTTGGCTGGGCAGGAGCATGACCAGTCAGAGATCATGAAGTTTAGTGGCAAGGCATTAATCGGCTGTTATTTTTAAGTACTGGAAGTGTTTCAGCATTGTTTCAGCGTCATTTCATAATTTCTGTCTTTAAGGTTAACGTGTAATTTACTGAATAGACGGCATAGTAATGTGGATATATTTAAACAGATTTCATCTTAATGGTCTATGTGAGTCAGGAATAATTTGCTGAAAAGACACTCTGTGTATCCTGTGCTGCCATTCCTATTATTTGGATTTTTTTTTTTTTTTCAGTTAAGATCTCTTGCCACTTGTGTTAAATATACCCATATTGAGTGTGAGCTTGGAATGCCAGTGGTATAAAGGTGAATGAATAACTTTTAGAAATGTGTTTTAGCACTTAAACTACAACCCAGGCAAATTTCATCCTTCCAGTGACGTTCCAGGGTGCGTGGAGTTTGAACCAAGAGAGCAGATTATTAGGTAAACGGCTAGGAGTGGTGTTTTTATTGTGCTTTTTGGAGATATTCGGATCCAGCAAGTATGTAGAGACTTTGGACATGTTTGAGTTCTGAGAGCTGCTTTTGTGTTGTTTTCTAAGTAATTCCCAGGCTTTAGGAATGCACTAAAAATATTATCTGTGACACTGAAGTGATTTTCACTTTGCAAGTAAAATATCTCTATTTATGACATCAAAATACACATTTTCTTCTCTTCAATGGTTTATGCAGAGCACCTGGAAAAAAAATTACATTTTAATGTCAAAGAATTAGAGTAGATTTTGATTTTATGGTAGTTTGCTTTATTGGACATGACTTGTGACTTGCTGTTTCTTTGTGAAAGCCACATATGTGTGCTGTCATTTAATGCAAGGTGAAGGATCAAGTCGATAAGTATTGTACACAGCTGGTGACGTACCTGGCTTCACCTGGGCTCTTCCGCAAGCGAGTCCTGAGTTCCTGCTTTTAAAATCACTTTGAAAATTTCCAAACCGCAGCCTGGCTGCCAGCGTTGAGTGGGTACAGAAGAGAGGGACCTGACGGAGAGTGAAAGAGTTAGCAGAGCTAGAGAATGACTGGTAAGGCAGTATGCTTTATAAAGCAGCAAGGTGCTGTTTCCTAACCTGCTCACATCGAGGTTAAGGGCCAAGCTGTTATTGATGTGTTAGCAAAGGAAAAGAGGGTCTCAAGTTTGTCTCCTCCCGAAAGGTATGCAGCTGTCACCTGGGAGCTGAGAGTTCCCACTCCGTTGGAGAGCAGAGCTGGAATGGGACCCGACACCCTGGGGCTCCCTGGTGTAAACTGCCACACCCACGTGGTGGGATGGGCAAGTGTGTGTTACTTCTTGGCTTGGATAATCAGTAAAGCGTTTAGAAATCTCTAAACACTTGTTTCCAGAGCATAGGGTTTTTTTAGTTTCAATCAGGGTGACAATTTGAATGTTCTACCTAGGTTTAAATTGTATTTTTGGGTCGCTGAGAGTTAATGCATGATATAAGCAAATGGGAGTATTCCTGTAGCCTGTATTCCTATACGGAAACTAGTGTTTGTATACGGGCCTTTTCCCTCAGCTGAGGATGAGCCTTATCTTTGAATTTATTAGCAAAGAGCTGAAAAATGTAGGGATCTAAAATTTGTCATTTAAAATGTGTGTCAGATGCTGAAGAATCTTAACTTGTTGACCCCAAAAAGTAAGGACTATGTAAGCTGTTAAATGTGTAGTTGTTTCTGGAGGGCCTTGGCTCTAACTAAAATAATGAAATGGTTATAGTAAAAACTAAAAATACCTGCCTTAATTGACTGTGTAATCCAGAAGTAAACATAGTACATTCCGTCCTTTATGAACAGCAGCTAAAGTGACCGTGTGCCTGATCAGTACATTGTGAACGGTGTAACTTCGTGTTTCTTTGGGTCAGCGATTGTGTTGAGTAGTTACCTTTATATTCTGCAGGAAAAAAACAGACGGAGACTTTCAGATTCTCGCCAGAACTGTAGTACTCTGAATATTCTTTTCAGTATATACTTTTAAAAAGTGTAGCTGTTTCTTCTTTGACACTGGTTATTGAATATCCCCATTTAAGATCCAAAATGAACAAACCATGGTGTATAGCATGTAGCTAGGGGAAACCGTGTATCACTGAGTCTATTACTGATGTTTTCTACAGGAAAACAATGTATATTTTGTTGCAGACCAGCTGTCTGTTAAAGCAGTAACATTATTGCCTGAATCCTGTGAAATGTATTTCAATATAAATGGTTTATGCACTTTGAGCTGTGAAAATAGTGTTTAAAAAGCATCTTCCATGTGATTAGGCAGTGCAGTTAAGCTTTTTCACCTGGTATAATTTAATCATGTTTATAAAGACTTAGCTGCAAGGCCTAAAGTAACAAGGATTTCAGGTTATTCCTAGGTATCTTTCTTTAAAATTGTTACTTGAAAATATATTCCTGTGAAATGTCAGCGANGCAAAGAGCTGAAAAATGTAGGGATCTAAAATTTGTCATTTAAAATGTGTGTCAGATGCTGAAGAATCTTAACTTGTTGACCCCAAAAAGTAAGGACTATGTAAGCTGTTAAATGTGTAGTTGTTTCTGGAGGGCCTTGGCTCTAACTAAAATAATGAAATGGTTATAGTAAAAACTAAAAATACCTGCCTTAATTGACTGTGTAATCCAGAAGTAAACATAGTACATTCCGTCCTTTATGAACAGCAGCTAAAGTGACCGTGTGCCTGATCAGTACATTGTGAACGGTGTAACTTCGTGTTTCTTTGGGTCAGCGATTGTGTTGAGTAGTTACCTTTATATTCTGCAGGAAAAAAACAGACGGAGACTTTCAGATTCTCGCCAGAACTGTAGTACTCTGAATATTCTTTTCAGTATATACTTTTTAAAAGTGTAGCTGTTTCTTCTTTGACATGGTTATTGAATATCCCCATTGAAGATCCAAAATGAACAAACCATGGTGTATAGCATGTAGCTAGGGGAAACCATGTATCACTGAGTCTATTACTGATGTTTTCTACAGGAAAACAATGTATATTTTGTTGCAGACCAGCTGTCTGTTAAAGCAGTAACATTATTGCCTGAATCCTGTGAAATGTATTTCAATATAAATGGTTTATGCACTTTGAGCTGTGAAAATAGTGTTTAAAAAGCATCTTCCATGTGATTAGGCAGTGCAGTTAAGCTTTTTCACCTGGTATAATTTAATCATGTTTATAAAGACTTAGCTGCAAGGCCTAAAGTAACAAGGATTTCAGGTTATTCCTAGGTATCTTTCTTTAAAATTGTTACTTGAAAATATATTCCTGTGAAATGTCAGCGATGAGCTCTGGGTCCCTTTCAGGAGTAGGTTTTCTGCTCTGATTTCACTGCCAGAGTCGCAGGTAGTCTGGCCTCTCTAGCAGGCTGGTGGGAACCACCTGGAAAGCTGAATGTGATAGTGGGACCTGACCTTCTGTTGGGGTGTAGGAACACGCACTTGCATTTGGGGTACTTTGTGTCTTTGCATGATCTTTATGTGTGTGGGCAGATATTGGAGAGGTTTGGCAAGTGGCCGCTTAGGGAGTGAATAAGGACAGCGAGGCCTGTGTATGGAGAAAGGAAAATACATTGTTCCTGGTTCAGGCGGTTGCAGTTTGATAAGTTAACTTATTGGTAAGGACTTAGAAGTTCCAGGGCAACCTTATAGCGGCCTTCCAGTACCTGAAAGGGGCTACAGGAGAGATGGGGAGGGACTTTTTAGAAGGGCATGCAGTGACAGGATGAGGGGTAATGGATTTAAGTTGGAAGAAGGCAGATTTAGATGAGATATTAGGAAGAAATTCTTTCCTGTGAGGGTGGTGAGGCGGTGTCCCAGGTTGCCCAGAGAAGCTGTGGATGCCCCATCCCTGGAGGGGTTCAAGGCCAGGCTGGATGAGGCTTTGAGCAACCTGGGCTAGTGGGAGGTGTCCCTGCCCATGGCAGGTAGTGAAACTCGATCTCTAAGGTCCTTTCCAACCCAAACCATTCTGTGATTCTGTGAGTTGACTTCCTTTAGCTGCTATAGTGGACTGTGCGGAGTAAATAGTGTCAATTAAGGGAGCTGCTATGCAATTGCAATTTCAAATGAAAAATCCATTGTGTTGTCTATCCCTGGGTACTTCATCCTGCATCCTGTATGTGTAGGTTGCACTCATTGTTTTGATCAATGGAAAAAGACAAAGATTTAAAGCATTAGTAGCTAACCAATTGTCTTATACCTGCAAAGTGTTAGTAACCATAATTGATGTGTATGATTTAGTGTATATGTTTGTGTTTCTGTGATTGCTCTTGTGTACAGGTTGCTCTGAATCCAAATAATTTTCATCTTCAAAATGATGATAGTCATTTTTGCAGGATAAAGGATTTGCAGGATCTTTTGTTGTTCCTGTCTTTGCAAGTGCTATGGTGGAGGCAAGGAGTCCTTTCTGCCTACATGATCAGCGTGAGAGCGTTTAGAAACATGAGTTGTGTTTGACGCTTTGGAACTTCTGAGTGGTGGTGTTATCGTTGGCTCACCTCTCGCTCCATCTGTTGTCTGTTTTCTATGGACCAATATGTATCCTGGTGATGGATTTGCAGAAGAAGGTCATCATATTACTTGTTTAAAGAGGTGACAGACGAGTCGCGTTTAAATGTGTTTTGTATTCACTTTTTAGTTTTAAACCAGCAATGACTCCTTGCTAGTATTTCTAGTGTCTGTTCACCATATATTAAAACTTGAAAACCATTTTTGGAAGAGCAAGAATTATTGTCTCAATTTAAATTTAAAGATGATAAGTATTGTACCACTATGTTTTGACCTCTGGGGTTTATTATGAAGGTGAAAGGCATGCCTCCCTGTGAAAACAGTCTTCAAGCAGCAAAATCTAATTCTTGCTTATGTTGACAAATGCTACAAAAGGTTCATTTTGCATGCTTGGCTTTTATTTGCATCCTTGGCATTTTGTATGATCAAAATGCCAAATTACTCTGAAATGTGAATCTATCATGCAGCCTTCAAAGAAAAAACAACTTAAAAAAATAAAAGAACTTCCATATATGGACAGAAAATACTGATCTTTTGCCTTTCCTCTGTAAATGCAACAAGAAATCCTCAAGTTATAAATCATCTGTGCTTCCTGTGGTAGAACATATTTGTTACCTCTTTAGTTTGCTTGCTTTTGTTATAAAAACAATCCACAGAGGACAGAGCCACTGGCAGTGGTAATGATATGACTTTCTCCTTTCCTACCCTTTCCCCAAATTTAAAAAAGAAAAAGAAAAGGAGGGGGGNCGGGGCGGAGGGAGAGGAGGGGGGGGAGGAAGACAAATTCCCAAACACTTCCAGTCAGTGCCTCTGACCTTTCAGATAAGATGAGTGGGTTATATAGTACCTGAATCAACACACATCCTCTAGGTGTTTCAGTTAGGCTTCATTAGTCTTGGATAAATGTCTGCAATCGAGGATAAAGGAGTTGTTTGTTTAGTTCTTTTCCCTGAGGATTTTGAAACGAGTATTTGTGACCCATAGGAATTATCTATTGGTGCATTCCATGTTCAGCAGTCTTCAAGATGTAACCATATTGGTGAAATACATCGCAAAACTTTCAGTAGACTTATTGATAGTATCAAAAAGATTAATTTTTTTACAAAGACTCTTCAAAATAGCACTTCAGAAAAGAGTTCTTGGATTCTTGGCAGTGATAGCAGATCACTATGGCAAGAAATTAGCAGGAGGTTCCTTAACATTACCATGCATTCTTCCCCCAGAATTTGTCACAACTACATAAACCTCTGGGAATCTAACTGGAGAATTTAGGTGCGTTCTTCTGACAACAGTTTCCTTTTCAGTGCTGTTGTGGTATTTCTTGCCTTGGTAGGGAGGTTGTATGGGAGATGTAGAACTTGCAAGAATTGTCAATATTGGTGTCCTAGGGCTGGATAGAAGGTTGCCTCATTTGTAGCGTATGCACAGCATGTATCCTCCAGCTTTTTCCTCCTTTCTTGCCGTGCTTGTTCTGGCAGTTTTAGAAATCTTTGCAATTCATCCCTCATCTTCTCTGCCTCTTGCCTCAGATTGGTAATTTAATTTTTTTTCTCTTGATCTGCCTGAAATTGCTTTTTTGGATCTCTTATCTTTGGATTACTTACAGCTACTACTGAGACAGAATAACTGTGTGCTCTATCCAGGAGTGCTAAGGCAAAGCTGCGGGGACCCTTAGTCGCTCTGGAGGATGGCTGTGGTTTGGTGTGACGAATAGCGAACGGCATGGGATGACTGCTTTAGATGGGGGAGTGAAAGCAAATCCCTAGTGACTTGGTTTGTGTATCCAATCCACTGTTTAGTACACTAGGACAGGTTATTGAGGAACTTTGCAGAGCTGCTTTGTGATTATTTTATCTATTAGTAACGTTATCCCGGTGATGCTGTAAGAACGACAGCAGTATTGTGAACACAAGCTATTTGTTAGAGTTCCTTAAATATTTTGTAGTGGGCTTTGAAAAACATTTCTAAGGCTTGTTCCTTTCTGTTGAGAGTTTATTTCTAACCTTTTTAATATTTTCTAAAGAAATTACTGGGAAGATTTATTTTCTCTCTGTTTGATCAGAGATAGTAGATTGTATGCTTTCATGCTTCCACTTTGGTTGACGTGGCAGTGTTAGGTTAATGGTTGGACTCCATGATCTTAAAGGTCCTTTCCAACCTAAATGATTCTATAATTCTATGCTGAATTTACGTAAATGCTATTTGAGAAACTTCTACGTATTCATTCTAAAGAAAGTTTGTGAAGCATCAGTAGCTCTGTTGGCAGTAGTTGAGGTATATGGATTTGTCAGAATAAATGTATCACAGGAAGTTTCCTAATGTTGAAGAGATATCAGAGGAGTGTTTTGTGTCAAACTGTCTTTAGAGTTTTTGGGATTTGAAGCAGGAAGTAAGAAGATAAATGGAAAATCAATTCCAAAGCAAGAATAGGTTTCCAGTCGAAGCACATTTCCAAATGACACTTGTTCTTCTGAAGGCCTTGGCAGGTTTCATCAGGCAGTGGGCAGAGACCCTTCTTGTTTGTGTGATGAAAAGGTTGTTCAGGGCTTGCCTCCTGTTTGTGTAAAAGGTTATTTCCTTGTTTGCATTTGAAGCTGCCAGTGAACTTTCTGTTGTCTTCACCTGAGCAGAGGTGGCCCTCATAGGCACCAGTAGAACTGGGTGCCGCACCTTCTCCCTCTCAACAAAATACTGGGTAGCCTCAGAAAAGGTTTGTGTAACTGAGAAAAAAGCCTCATGAGCATTTGTATTTTTGTCTCCCCTGTTCTCCCTGATAGCGTTTCTGCACATTTTGCAACCCTTGTTATTGGTCAAAGCTTTGTGTCGCTGTCTTGGGAGGAAAGACACCTGCTAAGCTCCCATCTTCTCGATGGAATATGGGAGGTTTATAGTTGGGAATACCAAGAGACTGTGCTCCTAATGTGATCTCTTAGCTAGCTTGTCAGGATGTAATGTGTGTGTGTTGAGCTGCTTTCCTGTATAGATGGAACTACTCTTGCATTAATGCCCCATAAATGGTATGCATGCAGCAGTTCTAACTCTGCTGCTGATCTGCCATTTCCCATGCTCCCAGTAGTTCTGAGGTACTGGTTGGCAGACATCTGTGAAGTTAACAAGTGGTTGATGCCTCTGAAGTGTAATGGGCGGTGTGACTTTTATCAGGCAGAGCCATTTGTCTGGCTCAGGTAGTTTAATGCACATGCTAAGTAGTTGAAAGATCAGAGATGATGAGAGCTGTGGCATATTCCTAGTTCTGTATAGAGGGAGAAAACAGAACATATCAGTTTCCAGGGAAAAATCTGAGGCTTTGTCTTGCAATTGCATTACACAAGCGGCACTGAATTTGAATTGCTTAGCTTTACTCTAAATCGTCTGAATTACAGCAAATTACAAGGTCATCTGCATAA
>VZTO01012056.1:416114-435177 GCA_013400615.1 Syrrhaptes paradoxus
TATTCATTCTAAAGAAAGTTTGTGAAGCATCAGTAGCTCTGTTGGCAGTAGTTGAGGTATATGGATTTGTCAGAATAAATGTATCACAGGAAGTTTCCTAATGTTGAAGAGATATCAGAGGAGTGTTTTGTGTCAAACTGTCTTTAGAGTTTTTGGGATTTGAAGCAGGAAGTAAGAAGATAAATGGAAAATCAATTCCAAAGCAAGAATAGGTTTCCAGTCGAAGCACATTTCCAAATGACACTTGTTCTTCTGAAGGCCTTGGCAGGTTTCATCAGGCAGTGGGCAGAGACCCTTCTTGTTTGTGTGATGAAAAGGTTGTTCAGGGCTTGCCTCCTGTTTGTGTAAAAGGTTATTTCCTTGTTTGCATTTGAAGCTGCCAGTGAACTTTCTGTTGTCTTCATCTGAGCAGAGGTGGCCCTCATAGGCACCAGTAGAACTGGGTGCTGCACCTTCTCCCTCTCAACAAAATACTGGGTAGCCTCAGAAAAGGTTTGTGTAACTGAGAAAAAAGCCTCATGAGCATTTGTATTTTTGTCTCTCCTGTTCTCCCTGATAGCGTTTCTGCACATTTTGCAACCCTTGTTATTGGTCAAAGCTTTGTGTCGCTGTCTTGGGAGGAAAGACACCTGCTAAGCTCCCATCTTCTCGATGGAATATGGGAGGTTTATAGTTGGGAATACCAAGAGACTGTGCTCCTAATGTGATCTCTTAGCTAGCTTGTCAGGATGTAATGTGTATGTGTTGAGCTGCTTTCCTGTATAGATGGAACTACTCTTGCATTAATGCCCCATAAATGGTATGCATGCAGCAGTTCTAACTCTGCTGCTGATCTGCCATTTCCCATGCTCCCAGTAGTTCTGAGGTACTGGTTGGCAGACATCTGTGAAGTTAACAAGTGGTTGATGCCTCTGAAGTGTAATGGGCGGTGTGACTTTTATCAGGCAGAGCCATTTGTCTGGCTCAGGTAGTTTAATGCACATCTCTTAATAAAATTCAGATGTGTATAGTGATTTATTTCACTTTATAGAACAGCTAAACATAAGAAACCTTCATTTCAAGACAGTCCAGGTTGCAATAGTTAAATGTTAGTAAACTCAAGCATGCAAATGAGAAAATTAAGTTCCTCTTATGTTCATTGATCATAAATACAGATTGAATTACACTGTAATGACAGTATTTCTCTTTTCAGGACATAAGGGACACTTTTACGTGGTAGAATGGATGAACAGTCACAAGGAATGCAAGGGCCTACTGCACCACCGTTTCAGCCACAGGTACTATTTTTCAAAAATATTTACTCAAGAGTCAATGCTGTAATTTCTTAAATAGAAAAAGAGAGAAATTAGAAAACATTATTTCTTGTGGGGACAAAGAAGCTGTGTACAGACAGAATGTATTCTGGTGATCTTGAAATTAATTGAATATCAATCTTCTATTTCATAGAAAATAATTACTTTTCATTTTTGCCTCCTACTGCTTCACCAACTTTGAGGGTTTGGAGTTGGAGTGGGAAGCAAAGATGAAGGAAGTTATTTTTCTGAGAAATGGTGAGCTGTTAAACACTACATGTTTCTAAATTGTATCAGAATTACCGTATTTATTTCAGACTTTTAACTGTCTCTTCTTACACCTCCTGACAGTGATACTGTATGAATTAGTGCCATTACCTGCTAAAACCAGGCAAGAGAAATTCTCAGTAGCTGTAATTTTGTTAGAAAGGAGTTGCTTAAGAAATTTAATCTTTGAGTGTGTGTTGATGGTGTGAAACAAAGGATAATCTGATAAGAGATAATATTAGGATATTGCTTTTTGACAATTGTAGGAGGCAGTTCTTTGAAGGGAGTGCAAGAGAGCCTGTAGAGGAATACCCTAAAAATATTTATTGTGGTGACTGTTCGAAAGTAAAAGCTGGACAGTTCTTTACAAAGCCAGAACCTAAATTTTGTAGTTTTCTTTTTAGCAGTATAGGTGATAGGGCAATTTGTGACATTTCTTTTCCAAAAACTAAGGTGAATTCTAGCTTGTGAAGATTGATAAATTTACAATAACCAGCTTTCCTTAGCTCCAGTGTTTTTATTATAGCATTGTGATAACAAAAATATGGATTTAATAGCATTAATACCAATGTGTTTATCCCAATGCAAACCAGTTAGAAATTTAAGATTAAAATATAGCCGTGCATACAGATATTTTGACAAATTGAAACAAAAAAAGAGAATACTTAATATTATGACTATGACAAAGGGTCCCCATCATTACTACAGTTTTTTTTTTCTTTCCTGACTAAAGAGAAAGTAGAACACAGATGATTAATGTTTCTGTATTTCTGGGAAACCTTCCTATGTTTTCTGTTTGACTACGAACAGGTTTCATCTTTTCTCATCTGTCTTCTGAGTTGCCTGTTTCTGATTCACAGAATCAACTTTTTGAGGACTGGTTCAGTTTTAGGAATATTCCTCTAACCTACAAATTCAGCTTATGAATTCATACTCATAAAATATGCTTCTAGTTTTACTGTTGCAAGTAATATGGTTCATCTACAGGTAGCCAGTTTCCTCTGTTGTGAACTAAGGACAGACCTAAAAGCAATACTTCTGTCATCAACTAGACACTTTCTACAAAAGAAGAAATGTTTATTCTCAGCTTTGGTTAACTGTCAAGCATTTTTGTAATCTGTGTCTCATTATTTTTTTTTTTAATCAATTACTGTGTAAACTGCACTAAGCATGACTTTTTGTGATTTGATTTTTCTTGAGATGAAAAGTTTTGGGTTTGTGGCTCTGAGCTGGGCCTGCATCAGAATATTGACTGTTTTGCATTTGAAGGGATAAAGAGCGAAGGGGAGCAAACACGCTATGATAGTTGTATTGCCAGAGTAACACTGAAATAGTCATTCAGCAGTGTTCTTGTCTCGTTAATCCAGATTGGTTTTCCTGTGAGCCAGATGCATAATTTAATTATTACAGATTTCTCTGCTACTAGAGCATGCTCATGGTGAAAACTAGTAATGACAATTAGTTCCTGTACTAATTGCTGATACATTTAGGAGAAGCAAGAACTGGAATTGAAAATAGAGCAGGTTATGAGCAAGAGGTGAGGTAATGATTTATGAAAAATTGTGTGTCAGGTTTTGATAAACCTGTGAATCCCTTCTAAGTCTCTTGTTCATTATACTGTGTAAATATATGCTCCTAATTCATAGCAAATTAAATTACCCTAGTCACTGGAGATTGTTGATGAGGAGCATGAGAATATTTAGCCAAACAGTATAATGGCATAGTCCCAATTAGTCTGAAAACACCATTTCACACAATCACAGAATGGAAGGAAATTCTGGAAGTCATCAGCTCTGCTGCTCAAGCAGGGTCTCCTAGAGCCGATTTCCCAGGAAATGTCCAGACAGCTCTTCTCCAAGGAGGGGGAGGCTCCACAACCTCCCTGGGCAATCTGTGCCAATACTCAGTCACCCCCACAGTAAAAATGTGTTTCCTGATGTTCAGGTGAAACCTCGTGTGTTTCAGTCTGTGCCCATCTCCTCCTGTCCTGTCACTGGGCACCACTGGAGAGAGCCTAGCTTTGTCTTTTAACGCCCTCCCTTCGGGTGTTTGTACACATCGATGAGATCCTGTCTGAACCTTCTCTTCTCTAGGGTGAGTGTTCCCAGTGCTCTCAGCCTTCCGTCATATGAGAGATGCTCCAGTGCTCTGATCCTTAGTGGCCCTTTGCCACTGTGTTGAACTGCATGAGGTTCCCTTTAGCCCATTTCTCCAGCCTGTTGAGGTCCTTCTGGATGGTGGCATGACCCTCTGGCACATCAGCCATTCCTCCCAGTTTGGTGTCGCAGCAAACTTGCAGAGGCTGCGCTTTACCCTAACACCCAGATCATTAATGAAGATGTTGAGCAGGATTGGGCCCAGTATTGACCCCTAGATACCCTGATAGTTACTGGCCTCCAACTAGGCTTTGTGCCACTACAAGCTCATTTTTTGTTGGGAGTTCAGTGCCTGAAATCTCTGTCATAGTCTGTTAATCTGCACTTCTCCTGATTAAATCACAAGGACATTTTGAAAGTGCAGTTATCTATGTACTCCCAACCCTCTTGCATATTGTAAAAAGGATTATGTAAGAAGGTAGGAAAATATGTATTAGTAGTCTGATACAGTAGACTTGGAATTCTGGAACTTCCTCAAGAACAGAATGGGAGCTTTCTAGCATCTGAAGAGAGAAAAACAACTCTGTTACTTCATCTAGTAAACCAAAGGCAGCACATATCCCTTACTGTTGTTTTTTTTCTTTTTTTTTTCTCCTGTCTAAGATGAGGAACAGTAGTTTGATCAAGTTTCTTCTTATAAAGAAGAGATTGTGTGTATCTGCTCAGGGTTGCTGTTCTGTTCTTTGTTTTCTAGTTCCCCTGTATTCCCCTCAAAACTAAGGAGTCAGAGCTCTGTGCAGTGTTGTGTGCACACGAGAATTAAGTAGTGAAACATGTTGTTTTCTGTTTCATTCAAATGCTTTTCCTAAAAATGTCTGCCTTTCTCTTTGGTGGTGACTGCCCAATCAGTTTAACTTTTCAAGAAAGTTTTTCCACCGTATTTTGTAGATCTTTTTCCTATGTTGTAATAGCTAATTTCAAAATCGTGATTCTCTGTCTTGAGGGTTGTATTTCCCATTAAATTTCTTCTTGCTAGCCTTGGGATGCTAGTACTGAATGCCAGGGTAGAAAACTAAGAAAATAATCTGGAAGGTTTTGCAGTCATATTTTGAGCTGGTCGTCTTGGATAAGTTTGGATTGTAAAGAGACTTTATTGCTTCATTATATGCATTGAATAGTGCAGTTTCCTTTGGGATTTCACTGGTAACTTCTCTAAGAAAATAATTTTTCTGCTGCTGTTTCTCATCTTCTAGCTGCTTATTAATCTGCTCAATGTTCTTTCTCAACCTGAGAGAGCTTACTTTTATAGGGTAGGAATCCTCGCAGAAGGAACCTGGTGAAACGCTTTTAAAAATGTATGGTGCCATTTCGTCAGCAGAAAAGACCAATTAGGAAAAACCTGACTCACTCCAATCCTAACTACTTATTAGAATCTCTAAATTGCTGCAATTCAGCTATTTTGTTTGGCTACATTTGAACTGAATTTGTGATTAATTAAAAAAGAAGCAAAATATTTTGTGAGTCATCTTTTTAAAAATCCAGATCAGCCTTTGGCTGGGTGTCGTGCACTGTCAGACGGTAGTGGAGCAGTACTGAGGAGCTTGCAGTGGGAGAGAACAAAGACCTCTGGGGAACGCTGGGTCACTGGAGAGACCAGTGTGCGCTGGGCTCGTTGCAAGACAGGATGTTTTGGTGAATAGACATCGTTGGTTTCTTCTGTGGTCTCTAACAGATTGGTGAAACATGCTGTCTCGCCCCACTCCAGTGGACCAACAAGAGGAGTTTTTTGTGATTCCCTGAAAAGGAGCACCGGCTAGGTGGAGTCAGACAGGGACTTGAGGAATAATACAGCACAGTTTTATTTACCTCAGCACCTGCAAAAATATCACGAATCAACTTCTCTGAGGCAAGCACCAAGTCACACTTATCACCAAACATTCACTTCTCCATTGAGCAAGCACCAGATAATGCTCAGTCATTATTTAGGGCTAAAATTAGACAGAAGACAGATTACTAAAGAGTAGAAAAGTAAGAAAGGAGGGCAGAAAGACAGAGTTAGAGACAGAGACACACACACAGAGACCATCACCAATCCCTTGTTCCAGCACATGTCTGCTCTCCAGGCAGAAGTCTTTTGTTTCAGGCAGAAACTCTGTGCGTGGGGTGGTGATGGGTCGGTGGGGAGCACAGTTTGGGCTCACCTTTCATACAGTTCGGTCCAGTCCTGGACCAGCCCTCGGGACGGGAGGGGGGGCAGCATCCAGGTCACCTTCGGGGTTGACATTTGAGGGGTGCAACAGCCCTGCATCCAGGTTAGCTTTGTGGGGAGGGGCAGCTGGTTCTCCACCAAGGAGAATTAGGACATCTCTAGAGTGCTCTGGATAAGTGGAGAGCTACTGTCTGGCATAGTCTTAGAGGTGTACTGTGAATGCCTTGTACTAACTACTGTGACCTTCCACCAATGCACGCTTTCCTTCCCTGGCAGCCCCCTGCTAAATTGTGTACCAGCTCTTCTCTGAGACTGAAATTTCTCTGTGTTCAGGATTACAACTGAATAGATATGGCTGAGAAGAGAAATTTACAGAAGTCTATTCAGAGCAGAAAAAAGAATAATATTGTTACATGGCCAAAAGCAACAAAATATGAATCTGAAAATGGGAAGGAACTCATGGGTTATTTTAATGTTGTGAGTTAGGTGTCTCTTCCATGGCAACTGTAATATTCCGAGTGCTCACTGATTTACTCAGTGAATACAATGTAATGTGATCATTAGTGAAGTGTATATAATCTGTTCTGTTATGGTCTCAGACTGAAGGAAATCTTTATCCTGCACAAGCTTATTTCTCTACAAATTGCGTCGCGGAGAGGAGAGATGCAGTGGTAGTTGGAGATGTGCAGCTATGTTGCTTCTCATGTCAGCTCTCCACATCTAAATTGTATGACAGGACAAGGGAGCAGATGAGACAAGCTGTCGCTCAGCCACGCTGCCCTTTGAAGAAAGGCCGTGGGGGGGAAAAGGTGCCGCAAATGGGCTGTGAAGTTTACATACACTGCCCACTGTTAAACAGATTACCTCTAATGAAGTGTCTAATGCTCAGGCCATATCAGCCTAATCCTTGGTGGCAGTTCATCCCTCAACTGCCAAAAAACACGGCCCTCTGGCCCTCTCTCGCCACTCTGGCCGCCAAGCACAGGGAGGTGCCCGGTCTTAATAAAGCAAGACAGTGTGTGATCTGACATGCAAATGTAGGTCATTGCATATGTAAATGTGTGATTACAAACCTGCATGCCAAAACACATTAGTGAGACTTTGCTCTCAGCATGCGGTTGTCACACTGCCTTAGTAGTTCACGCTAATATTTGTCAAGTTACTGTGCAGACAGAGGCTGCAACTCCCAGTTCAAATGGGAAGTACACAATACTTCTTAAATATAGCCTGTTCAGAGAGTCTCTGTCTTGCAGCTCTGCGTAGAGAATTTTAAATCTTGAAGTGATGTGTAATTTTGGATATTTTCC
This sequence comes from Syrrhaptes paradoxus, assembly GCA_013400615.1. NCBI lineage: Eukaryota > Metazoa > Chordata > Aves > Pterocliformes > Pteroclidae > Syrrhaptes > Syrrhaptes paradoxus. The sequence continues at coordinate 423,286 of VZTO01012056.1, forward strand.
CTAAAAGCCCTATAAATATCTCATTAAGCTAGGTTCTGCATTTTGGAATGCATTCTAGCATGAATGCTGCACCACTTTTATAAATTGAAGAGTGTCCTGTATTTTGATTTCTGGAGCAACAGAAGAATATATAAAAATGTATTGCATAGGTACTTAAATATTCACATTAAAATACTGTTATGCGAGCTGATCTTTTATTATCTCTAGTGTCTCTCTTCTTGTTTAGTGCGTTGTTGGGGTTTGGTGGGTTTTTTTGGATGGAGTGAGCTAGGAGAAAAAAAGGGAATATGGCAAATTAAAGCCTCTTGGGATTTCTTCTCTCGTATGTCTTGGACTCCTGATGGGCTGAAAACATTTTAAATATAGATCAACACTTTGTAATTTTAAATTCTGACTCCAAAAATAGTACAGTGGATGCTTTCTTTAGAACATCTGGTTGATTAGTCTGGGACAGTTTTGGTTTTAATGGATTGGAGTAAACCAAATTTAATAGATTAAACCATATGCTTTCAAATATATCTTTACACTGGCATGATTAATCTTACTGACTTAAGTGCAAACTTTTTTCTGATATCTTTGACTCTAGAAAGCCTTGCGGCCTGACATGGGCTATAATACACTTGCCAATTTCCGAATAGAGAAAAAGATTGGTCGTGGGCAGTTCAGCGAAGTTTACAGAGCAACCTGCCTGTTGGATGGGGTGCCAGTAGCACTGAAGAAAGTTCAGGTAAGGCTGACTTTGTGTATAAATATTTAAAAGGACTTGATACAATTATATTTGAAAGGCATGTATCATTTGGATGTGATCTTAATTAATTTCTAAATGCTTAACATCTAGATAGTAGGAATTAAGAGCTTTGAAAATTTGTTACCTGACTTCATATAGTATTTTGCAAACCAGTATTTTGAAATTGAAAGTGAAGCCCAGAGTAGTTGGGAAAAGATAACGTATATAAATTAGCTGTGTAAGAACAGTCCTAAACAAAGCTTGGAATCTATGAATAATGTAAGTATTTCGTGGTGACTAATGTGAGAATATATTGGGCAAATTTACGCATTTTTTTAATTAAATAAAGATCTGTAAGTAATTTTTCAGGTAGTAACCACGCTTCAGAAGTGCATAGGTCAAATAAGATCTGTATGCAATCAAACTTGTAAGAGTTGAAGGGAATTACTGTTTCAAAAGAATGAAAATTACCTGAAACAAATATAAACAAAAACTCTGCTTGAATCTATAGCTCAGTGTTTCTTTCAGATGTCAGGATACAAATGAGTACATATTACCATGTTCATGAATAATATATCTATGTGTGGGACCCTATATAGTAGTTAAATGGAAATGCACTGTGGGATTAAGTGAATTGCATTGGTCAAAATATGTTCTTGAGGACCCTGAATATTTTCGAGATTCACAACTTAACCAGTACTGAAACAGCTGTTCTGTCACAGAAGATGGAAGAGCAGCAAACTGATTAAGTTGCTGTGACCAAGAAACATGAAGCCCTTGTAAATTTTAGCATAAGAAATAGACTGTTTTTCCAGATATTCTGTGTTTGCTGTTAGTGATTTTTAAAAATATTTAAACCAAAAGTGATAGTTTAAATGAAAACTCTTGCTTTTTTTTGTTGTTGCAGAGGCAAAAGGCAGCTCAAGCTAAGCCTCTATCCAGTATTATTTCCATTCTCTTTTTTTGTTTGGAGCTGCTCAGAGATGTTTGTAAGGCTGTTATCCTCTAAAAATCCTCCACTGGATTTACTTGGAAAATTACATGACAATGTGGTTGGTTTTGAAACGTAAGCTAAAATTATAATTTCAATTCCGATCTCTTGAGACGTTCAGCTTGTTACTTGAAGGAGTACTGCCATCAGTCCCGAAGGGTTTTTTTGTTACTTTTGTATACTGCAAAATATCATGTGTCAGATTTCATAGATTGTTTCTAGTGTTTCTGGATTTTAATAGTTTTCTTTTTGCTGTGCTAATGCACGCTCTCTAAATTTCTCTGTCATATCTTGACTTGCTGTTCTGTGATTTCCTCTGCTCTGCAGCACCAGGAGGCAGGGCTACTAGTCTTGGCGGTCATAAAAAAAGAGAATTCTTTCCCCCTTCTGGGAAAACTGCCAGACATATATTCTAAGAACTTTGATCAACAGTCTTAAAACATTGGGTTAATTCTTGCTTCATTTTCAGTGCATGAGAAGCAAAAAGGTCAAATGTGGCTTGAAATGCATGTTGTGTGATGCCTGGGTACTTGAAGAAAGTCATAAAGTCCAGCCTTTCACTGTTAACTATGAAATGTCTATAATGGTGTTTTCATTCAGAATACAGAGGCATTATAGCGTGTGTACTCTTAGCAGTATTTTGGAAGTCAGTGTGTATAGCTGCATTCTCCCATTAGGTTTCCTAATTTGACAAGAGATTTTGTCCAACTAATGAAGAAGACATCGTGCTGTCCATATATGGGTGATAGTTTCTAGCAGAAAAGCTTTCTTGTTCAACCATTTAATACATTTCTAAGGATATCCTTGGTGGTTGGCACGAAATAGGGTTAAAGAGTTGTGGCTTTCCCAAATGGCTTTACCTGGTGAGTGTTCCAGTTGGCTTCAAATATCCAACGTATGCTGTTGGCTTTCCACTGAGTGTTAGTGCCTAGCGCAGGTCAGGAGGGGCTATGTTCTGGGGTCTGTAAACTGCCATATGAAGGCTTGATGCATGTGGAAGACTGTAATCTGAATGGGAGGTGAGATTAGGTTAACCTTTAAGGGAAAGCAATTCCTGAGTGTACGGTGAAGTGTTACTGGGAGTTCAGAAGGCCCGTGGCAGTGCTGAGTGTTTGGCATAGCTGTTTTAAGCTTGCATAGTTGATATCTAAAGCTCTTCCGTTTGGACAGAAGGCCATCTTAATTGTTACTGTGCTTCTGTGACTTTCCCTAGGATTCCCTAGAAATATTTTTGTTAAATATAATCACAATATTTCTCTATAAAATTTGTTTTTCATAGATGTATTTTGGTGAGAAATGATTGCTTTCAGAGGAGCTCGTGTGAGCCCGCTCTATGATGGTGGTTCTTGCTTTTAATTTCAGTCACATTTTCTTCTACTCAGATTAAAATACTGCTTTTTTTTCTGATACCTCTTTAGTGGAAGCTCACCATGGACAGAAACAGGAGAAAAGCTTCTTTCTGTCATGAGGGAGAGGCTCTATTCTCTTTTTTAGAGCTGTGCATGGATACTGCTTCCCACATTTCCACAGTGAGGCAGCATCTCTAAATGCTGTTCTCTGTGTTAAATGATGTAACTCAGATCTGGACTTCCCTCTAGTTTTCCATTTTCTGCCCTTTCTCATCTCACATCTTAGCTGCTACATTCCTTCCTCTCTGATCTTGCAAGTCATGTCAGTTCTACCCTTTCCTTGTTTTGTGTTCCTGGCTGGGCCAGGTGTATAGCTGCTCTCTTTATGTGCATTCAGTCAGTGGTTCCCCATGTTTGCCTCTGCCTTCAGGGTCCGATGTAGCTGAGAATTCTTCAGTTATTCTCTCTTTAAGAGTTACTGGATCTCAGGCCTTTATTTGTTCCAAAGGATTGCCAGTTTTGAGTTATTATGAAGCTTTCCAACAAGAATGTTTATTTCTGCTGTTAAAATTTTATTTGGCTGAACTATGTCCAATATTGCTAAATGTTCTATTAATGTGTACAGAATGTATGTTTGTGGAGCTCAATGTGGGCAGAAGCAAGTGGCACTAAGGTGCTGTGGGAGGAAGGACAAGCAGGTGGTGACAGAAATCACTCTTTTCTGAATTTGTAGTTGCTGCAGAGTCGAGATGACGTGCAGAAGAAGCATTCTTGATTTGGTTTCCACTAGGATATGTAGCAGAGTGAAAACTGTTTAATTTGCAGTTTCTTTCTAGTAATTTAGCCAGCAGAATACACAATGTAGTTTGCTAGGTCTTTTCTTCTCCTTGTACCCTTTGCGTTTCATTTCCCATGTGTGGTTTGCTGCCTTGTAATTAGGGAAGTGGTATTTATAATAATTAGGTTCTCTCTTTTTTTCTGTGGAACTATGTTTCTGAGATGCTGTTGAAATATTACCTAAATAAAACCAGAATTAAAAAACCATCTTCACTATTTTCATTAACGTCTAAGCTACACTTTGAGTCAAAGAAACATCAGGAGAGATCAGCCACAGGTAAACTGTGAACATAGCAGCGTAAGTCTGAAGAGCTTCTAGATAAGTTTCCTAAGGTGTTAAATCTGGGGTCTGAACAATACTGATGTGATGCCTGAGGAAGAAGCCACCTCTCTACCACTGCCACCCTAAGTGACCCTTGCAACAGAACTGTCAGCACCCTGAGGTGTGGTGGGGCAGTGACCCCTCCGGTGGTCACTTCCGAGGGGGCTGCTGCTAGAGACTGGAGTAAATGCACACGAAACATCCTTCGAGGGCAAAAGAGCTGTAAATATCTCAAGTCAGCGACTGTAAGGCTGTATGAGCTCACTTGATGAGCTATTTGTTAAGTAAACCTTAGCAACTCAAAATTTAAAATAGTATGGGAAACTGCATCTTTCAACAAAATTCCAGATCCGTTACATTTCTGCCTTACATTGTTCCACCTTTCCTTCCCTTTCTTTCCAAAACTGGAGACCCCTGTGTTAAAGATTCAGATAATGAATCCTTTTATCTTGCACTTACATTCATTATTCATTGTGCATTGTCAGTGGATTGCTACTTCAGGCCTGAATTAGAGATAATTAATCTTAGGAAAGCACTTATAATTTCACACTTTATGAAGCACTATTGTCTCAGCACAGCAGTGCTGTGGTGGCAAAATGCTCTAATGCTCATTGTTGCTATGCAGTATCAGATCTCCTGATATTTATGTGCATTCAGGTCTTTATTTTGCTTTCTTGCCTAGGTTTACATCACAGCACTCACGCTTTGTTTTGCTTCAGAAATATTTTTGGTAGTTTTATACAGAATTTCAGTCAGAAAGAGGTGAAATTGTCATTTAAGTGGTGAGGTTAGAAAGACCTTTGTCCTTCTCAATACTGAAAAGGAAAACTTGGCAAAGTGATGGACTTCAGAGCAAGAGGAATCCCGTAGATTGCCAACGAGGCGTGTTACTTCAGATGATGAGTTAAATTGGTAGCTGGTGATTGATCAGATACAGTGTACGCTTAGAAGCTAAGGCCTGATGTTTTCCAGCTGGTGGTTAAATGTTTCTAACCCTTCTTGTTAAGCACACAGCCTTCTTTGGAGTTCTAGTTGCATGTGTGAGCATGTATGTAAGAACTTTACTCAGGCAGTTGATTTTGTGTTTTTGTTTAGTTTGCACGTTTTCATAGCCAAGAGTTCCTGCTGCATGTCTTACAATCCCTTAAAAACTCTTCTAAAAATATTGATATCTCCTGACAGTACTTACAACTGGTATTTCTAGAATGTTGAAAGAATAAAATTATAATCTACACCCCCATGAAGGTACTGGAGATCCAAGTTACCAGAGATCCCGCAGTTGCATAACACGGGAAGGGCAGTGTTTTGGAATAGGTATCAGTGTGTGCTTGTCCTTCTGCTCTTCCTTTTATGCTGTTGATTGCAGTGGGAGATGAAAAACAGAGCGTAGAATAGACTTTTTGTTTCACTTAGTGTTCTTGCTAAGTGGTAAGAAAAATTGTGAAGAGCTTTTAAAATGCTCAAGTCTCTTCAGCTGTATTTGCCTAATTGTTTTCAGGAATCTCACAGTAATTGCTAACTAAGGTATAGTGCTTACTCTTCGTGAAAACCGGCACATCATAAAAATGTTTAATACAAGTTTTGCTTATTATTGGGTTTTCCACAGCAAAACAAACTTAATTCCTTTGTAGAAAGGTTAATCTTATAGTCCTTGAAAACAGAAAACGGGGAAAAATAATTCAAATTTTAAATAAGCGTGTGTTACACTGTGCAGTTTGTGCAGACTGGAGAAACGCATCTCAAACCTGAATTACCCTGTGATCCTGACCTTGTAAGTGGAGTCAAGAATTAGACTTTATTGTTAGTCTAATTAATGCCCTAGCAGTCTAATTAAAATGCAGCAGTTTTTATTGTTAGCCAGTTACAGTTTTAGTCTAATTACTGCCGGTTTCCAATAATCAATGTACACAAGCTTCTTCACATGGACCCCCTTCAGGCTCACCCTTCCCCGGTTCTGAGCTGTGCTGACCTTTCAGGTTGGCTTGCTGGTAGCCGAAGACAGAATTAGTCTGCTTGCAAAGCTCTGAGCTGTTACAGTTGTGATGGAAGTACCGATGGCTCTTCGTAAAGCACAGGCCAAGGACAGCTTCTCCGGCACGGTCATCTGGTCTGCAGCAGCTCCTGCAAAACAATCCTGCTGATCGCTGCCAGGTGCCATGTGTAATTCTGACCTGCACTTGAAAGGGTGTTCTTAAGCTCTTACGATCTTTCATTGCAGCTTCCGTTTTTTCAGTGTAAGACATTCTTTGTTGTTGAGTCATCTTCTGGTGATGAAGCGTGGAGATTTTCTCATTGTGTTTACAGTAGCCTCCTTGTGAGCTGACATGGCTTATTACACGCGGGGCCTCTGATCTCAACTGCAGCCGTTTGGCAAAATGGAAAGATAATCTGTTCAGAAAGAAAATCTCTGCAAGCTGTTTGAATCTGGTATGATAGGGAGAGGTCCTTCTGAGGCCATGGCGTAGGTGATTGTTTTGGGTTGTGGGGTTTTTTTCCCCAGGCTTGTTGTTGGAGAAGGTTAATACCTGTGAAACTGAAATCCTGGATTTCTGGGAAATGCTATTTGTAGACTTTTGGGGTTAGATCTGGACCAAAGTCTTAACAGAGAACCTCAAGAACGATACACAGTAAATCTTCAGATTGCCTGTCTTTGTAAGGATTGCAAAAGACTCATTTTTTTCTGTCCTTATTTTATTCAGGGTAATGTTTGTAATACTCAGTTTAGCTGAAGGTGTGACAAATTTGCTACTCTGCTGTGTGAAGTGTAGCAAAAGTATAGGGAGTCACATTTATAAAACTTCTGTCTGTCCTTTTGTGAGAGCAGCTGCTTGATCTATTCTACTCCAGGCTGTTTAATAACAAATTGGAAGTATTGGGAATACCAACCAGAATACACAAACAAAATTTTGTCTTTCTCATGCCTTGATCCTGTATCTTTCCTAGTCCTGAGTCTAGGGCTTTATTTTTGTTGTTTTCTCGTTCCTTATGAGAGATACTGATTTGTGTCCCTGCCAGAGACATAGCTTATAAAAAAATTTGCTTGCAAAATTTGCACGTTTAGGTGTGTAGAGGAACATTCCTGTTATAGGTAAGTTAATATGCCTCTTGGTATACTGGAACGGTCATTAACAAGCGCAAAGTGCCCTGTTCTTTCCCCCCAATGAAACTCTTTTGGTTTTGAATCTTAAAATTGTGCTTTGGGTTATTTTTCCCAAATTAGACAACTTTCAGTCTAAAATTCTGTCTGCAGCTTTGATTAGGTTCTCCAGTGCGGCTGGAGTTCTCTGTCTGTCTCATGCCTGTATCATTTAAAAGGAACATTTTAATCTCACTGTTATCTAGAATTTAGCAAAATTGTGAAACTTCAAGATGTGCCCCTATACCTGTCCCTTTTTTTCCCCTGCTCCCTGGTACACATTTTCATCATTTTTGGGAGAGGAGGTATAAAATTTTCCATTTGCTGGTCTCATGCTTTCCCAGTACTTCCTCAGTAAATGTGCTGCCTCTCACATTTAGAACTCTCCTGTGCATTTTCTAGGAAAGTCTTTAGTTCTTCATGACTGTACCAAATACTAGGACTTTAGTCTATTGTCAAACTGATGAAAGAGGAATGTTGTGTTATTCAGAGTTGCGATCTATAGCAGATAAATTTAATCTCCTTCACTAAGTTCCTAACCTTCATTCAAAAACTCTTTCTGTCCTTTCCATCTGTTATTCTTAATACTTGTACCTGTAATTTCATATATAGTACTATTTTATTCTGCTACATCGGAAATGGCTTTATTTCTCAGTGTTAACATTCCTTTCATGTGACTTATGCTGCTGTGTTTTTGTTAAATCTCCCACGGTCTTTTCCTGGAATAATTGCTTCTAGCTCAGTCTGTTTATTTCCCATCATCCTGGTGTTAATATACAAGTAGTTGTGAGATGGTTTATTCCCTTTCTTTCTTGGTAGGTAGTTTTGTTTTCTTCTTTCTTTCTTTCTTCCTTCCTTCCCCTTTTCTTCTGACTATCTACAAGCCTGACATTTCAGTTCTTGACTGACAGTTGTCTTTTTGTCAAAAAGTGAATCTTGTTTCTACTCCAGCCTGGTTTGTCTTATGCCAGCTCTGAAGACAGAAGACTGAATGTCCGAAGGGAAGTAGTGGCTAGTCGAGAGCACGTGTGTGCTCTGTGGGGACTGTGCTCCGTGGGTGAAGTCTTTAGACTTCTCCTTCCCGGTGATTAAAGGAATGACAAACTTATTGTGCATAGTGGCATAGAAAATAGAGATGAGGTTTAGCAGATCATATATAAACTTCCTGATCTGTTTGAACCTCTTTGGGTAGAGTGAAAGGAGGTGTGATTCACATGGACAGCGGGTTTAAGAGATGACCTCTCTGTGGACATTCTGTACTCAAAGGGCTGTTAATCCTTATTTTTGTTTCTGGGGTTGGTGGTAAGATATGAAATGGAAGTTGTTAGCTCTGCAGCTTTTGATCATTTTGAGCTGATGGAAGCAGGTACCAGTGATCTTCACAGCATATAATGCATCTTTTCCCGGAGACTAGAAAGAAATGATGTGCATTGAAAAGATGTAATGGAAAAGGTAATCATAAATGTTGTGGCAATTACTGAAACTCATAGTCCATCTCTATTCTTCTGGGTAGCTCAAAATGTGATAGGCAGACCACATGGAAGTTGGAGTGTGGGTTTTTCTTTGTTTTTGGAAGGCCTCCTTGAAGAAATAACATTTTGGTCATTTCTAAGGGCAGCAGTCGGTGGCAGTGTATGGAGAGGCATATCTGAGAATGTGAAGTGAGAAGGGAACCCAAAGATTGTACAAAAAAAAAAAAAGGGAGTGAAAATAGAAAGACACTAGATCGAATATAGATGCGTAGAATGTGGATAAGGACTCTAATAGCAGGAAAAAAATGGTCCAAACAAAAGTTCAACTGAGTGGAGAGTAACATGGTTAACTGGAGGAGGCAAAAATTAGATACATTGCAAAGTAATTTGGAGCAGATGGGAGGTGGGAAAAAATGAAGAGCAGAGATATCTAGCTGTAAAAGACTGTAAAAGTCAAGCTGACAGATGAGGGCTTAGAAAAAAGTGCTCTAGTAAACAAATTACAGAACCACTTCTTTGCTTGCTGAAGGGAAGGAAATGGGAGAGAAGGAATTGGAGGTGACAGTGAAGTTTTGATCCTGAGAGAGTAAAAGCGTATGCATTATTTGGAATAGAAAAGGAAGACGGTAGCAATAGACTAGGGAGAAAAGGCATGCTCAGTACTAGAAAGAATCGGTGTGTGATAATGGTACGGCAGGAATGGGAGAGGAACCTGACATACGGATTAGAACCAACTTGAAGGAAACGTGCTGAATTATTGCTGTGTGTTTGAACAGATATGTAGAGGTGGCAGTTAAGTCCTTGCAAAACTTGTACTTACAGTGGGCTTGTTTCCTCCGAGGGGTCTAGAAGAGTCCATACAGCAGTGAATCAGTACATCAGAGCGTTAGGAGTAGTTCTTACTGCGGTGTTATGTCTTGCCATGAAATGCATAACTCAGGTTGCTTTAGGGATGCTATGAAATAATGATCACTCAGTTTGCTACATTTTTATCACTTAATAAAAATGTCTTGTCTCTTGTGTGTAGATATTTGATTTAATGGATGCCAAAGCCCGTGCTGACTGCATCAAAGAAATAGATCTTCTCAAGGTAAATTTGTTTAAAAAAATGTGCAGCCACCATTAAAGTATACTAAGTTTTTCATAGATGTACTTGAGGTGTCCACTGTTGTCTGTGTAGAATTTTTATAAGCCTCACTTAAGGAATTTTGTGATCTTTATTGCTTTAAAAATTAACATTGAGAAGTAAATCCTCTAGAAAAATGAATAACTTTTCAAGTAAAGTTTCTGCTAAAACCACAGTATTGTAAATAAGTGTGTCCTGTGTACGGTAAAATACTGATTTTAAAAGTTGAGTTTGCTGTTTCAGATAAGTTCAGCGTGCTATTGTGTAGGTACATTGAAGCAAAATTCCTTTAAAACTGCAACTTCAGTCATCATATTGATCCTAAAATGCCATCGTGTTCCTGCAAAATGTTTATCTGTAAATGCTTCTCATAAGCATATACTGAAATAGATTTAAGGGTTGTTTCGTTTGCCTAAATAAGAATGGTTCGTATGTCAGGCTGAAAGCATAAGACATGCTATATGCTAACATGTGCATTATTATTCTGCTTTCTTAGCAACTGAATCATCCAAATGTAATCAAATATTATGCCTCATTCATTGAAGACAATGAACTGAACATAGTGTTGGAATTAGCTGATGCTGGAGATCTCTCTAGAATGATAAAGGTAGGAATGAACTTTTTTGTAAAAATTAAAAGCTTGTAACATTCAGCTGCTTTTGCTTTTCATTCTGCATGCTCATCACCGGGTGAAGTGGAGTGAGAATGTCAGGAACAGTGCAGAAGAGTGGAGTGTCTAGACTGACTTTCTTTTTAAAGTATTTTTTAAGTATGCCAAATATTGATGCTTATGTAAGTATTTTCAACACTGTTGCCCAGAATGTAAGTGCAGATGGGGACATAACTAGACTGCAATTATATTAATGCTGGGGAGAAGGAAAAAAAATAAAGAAAAGCACTGTCGCCACCATTTAGAACAATACGTTTTGTCAGCATTCCTGATTTTTGGCACAATTGTGTTTTGTGTTCCAATATTCTATTCTCTATAATAGGAGTGGAAGCAGAGGAGGGCTGGTGTCGTAAGGGAGAAGAAGTTTCTTCTAGGTCTTGAACTTCAATTGCTATCCACTTTAGCAAACAAAATAAAGATGAAAATGGAAATAACTACATCACTTTGTGGGTCTAGTTACATACTTCTTTATCTTGAGACTAAGAAATATTCTGAAAATATATTTCATTCTTGGTTGAAAACACATGCAGTGAACTTACTGATATGTGGTTGTGCATTATGGGTTGGCTGCTTTCTTTTGTAGTTTTTAAATACCTGCTCTTTTGCTAACCAGAAAAATTTATCCCAGACCTGTTGTNTTGATAATTGTGAGGTAGGACAGTCAAAATTGTATTCAAAACACGTTGACAGTGTTCTGTTAATGTTTATATCCGAATCTGATTTTTTTTTGTCTCATGAATTAGTAATTCTGTGGGCTTACATTTCATAAAACATAAAGGAAAGTTTGTCTTTTCTTTTGAATGTTCAGTTTTGACACAACAGTTATTAATGAGTGCTCCATGACAGATTGCCTCATGGCATGTCTGGTCTTATGACCCACTGAAGCTTTTCCTTTTTCCTTTTCCCTTNTTGTCTCATGAATTAGTAATTCTGTGGGCTTACATTTCATAAAACATAAAGGAAAGTTTGTCTTTTCTTTTGAATGTTCAGTTTTGACACAACAGTTATTAATGAGTGCTCCATGACAGATTGCCTCATGGCATGTCTGGTCTTATGACCCACTGAAGCTTTTCCTTTTTCCTTTTCCCTTTTCTTTTTTTTTTTCTTTTATTTGAAATCCAATGTGTGAATAATGGCTTCTTCAGTGCAGTTGGCCTCATTACACCTTGTCCAAGTTGCTGGGTATTTCTTACAGCCTGGATCTTGGAGGCACTTTGTGATTGTCCTCTTAGCACAGGGATGGTGTTTAATGTAGCAAACTC
>VZTO01012056.1:443045-508462 GCA_013400615.1 Syrrhaptes paradoxus
CCACCTACCTCCCCTTCAATGTCCAAGGCTGCAAACCTATTGCTCAGGGGAACGCGGGGACATGGGGGGTTTGTCCGCGACACCGAGCAGGGACCCTCTCCCAACCCTCCCCATCCCTCAGTTCCCCCTCCTCTGCCCGACAGGGCAGGGGGTCTGCCCCCAGTTGTGGGGTATCTCCCATGATGTCCCTGATGGCCCTCAGTCTCTCCACCTCATCTTTCAGCTCGGCCACCACGGTGAGCAGATCTCCCACCGTCTGGCACCTCACATCCCCGGCAGCAGCAGGCTCTGGCACTCCCTGCAGCCACAGACCTCTGCAGCCACAGTTGGGAACAGGCCCTCCATTTGGGTCACCACAGTCTTTCGGGGGCAGGCTCTCTGCCCGGTGGAGACCGTGACAAAACCAGCGGTCACAGACTGCCAGTAGATAGGTAGGACTCACAAGCAAGGAGGGCAGAGTTCCTGTGCCCTGCTGCACAACCACCCACACCCACTCTTCCAAAGAGCATCCTTTTTTTGTGTTGTAGTGTTTTTCCCGTAATTGCTTATTCTGTATTTCTGATAATCAAGGTACAACTCTGGGGTTTGATTTGGAGAAATATTGAGCGTTCACAGCTTCATGTGTTCTGAGTGGAAAATGGGCTTTGAAGATGAACTGTTTCATAAAGCTCAGTATGTTGAAAAGGAGGTCCTTAAATTAGTGCCAGAATTAATTAACTCTTTAAATCTTAATTTTTTTGCCCCGGTTTTAATCTGTAAAATGGGGATATTACTACCTTATCATTTCTAAGGCCATTTGTGAAGATGAGCTTCACAAAGTTTATTAATTTGCTGTTCCAACAATGTATACTAAGAAGCTGTACCCCTCCCTGAAACTTATCATTAATACTAGGTTTTGAATAGTGCACAATGAATAAAGCTTAGAGACATTTTCCAACTGCTCATTAGCTGAGTGTCGTGAATGAATGAGAACAGGGTCTTTTGATATAAAGAAAACAACTGAAAACTGCGTACACACTCTCAAGGGGGAGAAATTACAGTGACTTTAATTCTGAGATTTTTCTTACATATATATTTCTGTCCAAATACTTGATACTATGGTTGTGGAAAAAGTATTTGTAAAGTAGTGTTTTGTGCGTGTTTATGTATTTTATTTTCATGCTACTGATTTATCATGATCTGTAAATGCAAATTTTAAAGCGTGGAATCTGGTTCTTTAGTTTTTCAGCAGTATTTGTTTCTCTCTTGTGCTTTTTTCTCTTTTTTTCCTTGACTGCTAGATTGAATTTAAAGAACAAAAAACTCCACTACTTGCCGTGCCCGCCCCCCTCCAGTACCAAACCTCCTGACTTGTTTTTTTGTTTAGCCTATGATTATGTTTTATAATATAGAACAGTTTGGCACCTTGTTGAAGCTTCATCATTGCTAAACATTAAAAGCTTCATAATAGTTATTTCTCTTTTTTTTTCCCACTTTGTGTCACCTTCACTCAGCTTTTTTTTTTGTATTCATTTTTGAAAAGGCTTGAAAAAGATAGACTGCAGCTTGCAGAAGCATGTAATATGTTAGGATACTGTAACACGGTATGTGCTGATTACAGATGAAAGTTAAATTATCTTTGTGCCTTTTCCTAAAGGAGTATCATGGGTCTTCGAACCAGTCAGGCTAATTTTTTTAACCTTTTTTAAAGCTACTAAAAATATGTTTTAAAAATATTTTTGTTAAACTCTTTTACCCGCTGTAGTTAAAAAAGAGTGCATCCTTATTCAACTTGGTAGATATATGCTAGCTATGTAGCGGGTAAAAAAAAGGGAGCTGTGCATTCTCGGGGGAAATGGCCACTCTGTGGATGGAACTGTGAAGTCCTAAAAGAAAAAGCAAAAGCACAGAGCCCTGCCACGGCAGGAGAGCTCATTCTGGTAAGCTTTTGCGCTCTGTGTGTGTTACTGGGATGTCTGATAGGTGCTTGACTGTCACCTTTGCTCTCAACCACGGGCAACCAGAATGAGAGCAGCGGCAGCAGTTTACCAGGTGGGATTCTGTAGATGTGTTGTCAGAAGGAAAGCTGACTGGTCCTGCAGGTTATAACCAGTGGGGTAATTGGACTGGGTAATTGCCACACAGCCTCGCTGGTTTTCCTGTGAGTCAGCCATTGTCTGTGTCTGCTTCTGGAACAATAAGAGTAAGCAGGCAGATTTTCTGCTAAAATCATTAGACTATCAACATTCTTTTGTCTTGTGGACAGTCCCCTGCACAAGCATCCCACCTGAAGCTGTTGTGTAAGCTGCCTGCCTGTGCTCCCAGGGAGAATAACGGTGTCAGTCAGCTGTGGAAAGTTAACTTGATGTTAAACTGCATTTAGCTATCCCACAGTCTGTTCAGATAGCTCTAACTGGGGCAGAAGTGCTTGGGGTATTCCATCTCCTTCTCTACCCACTGCTGCTAGAATTGTCTGGCTCCGTGAACCTTCAAAGAATAGGGAAAATAGAAAGATTTTATTAAATAATAGTTCAAGATGTTTTTCTTGTTTGAAAACAATACTTGGAGGATAGTTTTTCACGCAGTTTTGGGAAAATTTGCGGTGTCAGTGTTTGTGCTATATGAATAACTTTCTGAAAATGAAGAGAGATTTGGAATTTGCCTGCTGCCTTTGTAGTGAAAAGAAAAAAAGTGAAGATGGTAGCCTCTATATTTACTGTGTCATGCTATTGCTTTTTATTAGGCAGCAGAGTTAATGATTCAAGCACGAATTTCACCTCTTTATGCTGTACCAGTTTTCCCAGGGGTATTTATTGGACGGAGATGCATGTAAACAAATACTGTTGAATTTAAACATGTGGCTGTGTTTTAAGAAGCCCTGCTCAGCAGTACCAGCAGAGACAATGAAAATGATGCAGTATTGGAAATTTTATTTTAGTGGCTCCGCAAGTAGGTCTGACTTCAGTAGGTGATCTTTATCGCTGAACACTGTGCGTTCTTGTTTTTATGCATGAGCAAAAATGTTAGGTGGAACAGAGTGACTGTAGGGGCACTGCTCAGTCAGGAAAAATGAAATTAATCCTTGCAAAGGCAGTTGGATTAAAAAAAAAATACATATAAAGTGACTTTGTTCAGAGCTTTCTAAGGGATCTGAGTTTAATTGAAGTCTAATTAACAGTCTGATTAGTGTATACTAGAAATGGAAAATACAACAATTTTGACTTGCATTTTTCTTTGAAGGGTTTCTATTTCTTGTAAGTAGGTGTCTTTGATTGTGTGTGAAGGAAGATTGTGTGTGAGTAGATGTTTCTATCGCAGTTCTGTGGTGTCCATGTAGTGGGTTTTTGAGGCCTTCTGATGCTAGTAGGTACTTCTGTTAGTGCAATTACTCTTTGCTATTAGTTTTTGTAGTGTGTCTTAGTCTTTTGTTGCTATGGATTAGATACAGTTACTTGTATACTAAGATCACTAATAGAGGAAGATTTTTTTTTTAAATGCATTTTTTTTGTGTGGATTCTGCAAAGGAAAAATAAATCTATGTCGTTGGTAACTGGAGATGTAAACAATTGTAAAGGAAGGTTGGAAAAAGAATGAAGTAAATGTATTTTAGTTATTTATTATTATTAGTCATTTTATTGGCCAAGTACTCATTACATTCTGTATGATCAATTGGTAGATGTCAAACAATTTCAAGTTTTTTGTATTTGTTCTATTTTTACAACTAAGAGACAGCTGCTACTCTTGAAATGCAGGAAAATTTGATCACCTTGTGATCAAATTAGATGAAGGAATCAAAATGTGGTGGAAAGTTCTGTTTTTGTTCTGCATAGAAAGCAAGGGAAAATGGCAGAAAACTTCCCACGGTCTGAAGAGACGGACAGCTGAATTCATGAATGAACAGACCCTGGCAAACCTCCTGGGGCACTGCTTTCCTCCTAGAGTTATACAGCCTTGTAAATAGACTTTTGCAGAACCTGTATTTCTGTGTAGGTCAGCCTCTGATCTTGACTCCAAAATGTGGAGATGTTGAGGTCCATCTTCACTGGTCTGTCTTTTGAGCCTGCACGCCCTCACCAGTGCTGGTTTGTTTCTCTTTTACCCAGAGTGAGAACTCTTGCTTGTGCCTCCATAATTTCCTGTTACAGCTGCCTGACCTCCTCTTTCCTCTCTCTGTTCTTTCTGCTGGTCCATATTAAAAAAGACTCTCAAAGAAACAAAGGCAGAAGTGGCCAAGAACTTCATTATGTGTTCCTTGAAACTTCTGTGTAGTAATCCTTTCTTCACCACTTTCCTCTTGATGAAGTTCAGATTTCTTCCCACAAGTATCTGGTTGTTGAACCACTGTGTTCTGATAAGTCTATGCAATAAAATGTAAAAAAACCAACCAACCAAAACCAACCTTTATACTTTTGTAAGCCAGAAGGGAAGTCATGAAAACAGAAAAATGCGTTCAAGATCCTCATCAAAATGTGAAAGAAAGGAAAAAGAATCTATTTAAAGCAAGGAAATGACAATTCTCTCTTTACTTTTCTCCCAAATTCTCCCTTTCTGAAGGCAACTCTACAGAATGCACAGCAAAAAATTCACGTATATGTTCTCGTGGACTTGTTTGACAGCTTCAGACTTTTTTTTTCAATACTGACTGCCAAATGGTTTAGATCTTTCTGCAAGAGATGTTCATAAACCTCCTGCTTTTTTTATTGATTCCTATTTATTTTCCTATTCAGTGAGGTCTAAACCAGGCTAAATCACACCTTCAAGTTCTCTGAGACACTAACGTCAGGACTGAATGCTAAATTTTTTCCAAGAATGGTTATTGAGATGTAGACAGTCATATTTGAAATCTCCAATTGTATTGAAATAATCAATGCTCACTTATCTGCAGGAAATCCTTAGTTTTCTTAGAAAAGCCAAACATACTCCCGCGTATTTCCTTTAAGGGTATTCTCTAAACTGTGCTTGTTAAACCTAGATAAGACCATTTACTAATGGCTGTCACTTTTGCTTTCAGAATTTGACCTTTAAAACATCTTCTCTAGGAACTCAGTATAATATAATTCCACACTTTTATATTGACTTAAAACATTTTGCCCATCTATCTTTTTTTTTTTTTTTAATGCCTTCAAGAAACTGAATGGCACATGCTATTTCGGTGCAGGGCGGCTATATTTAACTTTATTAGCATGGAAACATTTGGAGAATAATTGATTTTTCTTTTAGCAATTCATTAGAGAAAACCAGGAGAGTTCAATTTTTCCCATAACGAAACTGCTCAGTCATTCTGTGAAAAGGGACGAAAAGACGAACTGGTGATACAACCTGACTACTTTAAAGGTCTTTAAGGCATTTGAATAGCAGATTTCGTAACCCCCAAAATTTCCAGTTGCATGAAATGACTGAATTGCGGTTTTATTTGTACTGACATTGTGAAAACTCTTCAAAGTAGCTTTTTGTGATTCTGTTCTCAAAGACAGAGATGGAAATTTCATGGGATGTGGTTTTTGAAACAAACAATTCTTGCTGAGAGACAGCCTGCTGCCAGAGCATGCCTGGTGTTCTCTATTTACCTGATCAAACACTAGCTTGCAACACTGCCCAAATTTCTAATGCACGTGCACAAGCAGTTCCCTTTTTGCCCGGTTTCAACTGTATTGAGACTGATCCTTCACCTCAAAGAGAATTACGGGTTTTTTTTTTAATGTCACCCTCTAGAAGGTCAGTGGGCTGAGGGGCATCAGGACTGTCCTTTGAGCCTCAGACAGGTGGAAGAAGCAAAGTAGTAAAAGGTTGAAAAGATGAGGGTACTTCAGAAAGCTGTATGTCAGCCTATATTCCTTTGAGGTCAGGTTTGGGCAGGTGGCAACTTGTATACTTTGGGAGAGAACTGTTTAAAGCCAACTTGATGATGTGGACCTTAGGATGCTCGAGACGTTACAGCACTAGGCAGTTAATTCGTGTCAATATTGACTGTGGTGCTGCTACACTCTGCTATAACAGAGATTAAAAATTCTTCTTTTAGCATCACGTCTCCTGCATTTTGGCTTCCCCATAAGAAAGGGGCCAAACCCCCAACTGTTAGAACTGCATTTTGTGTTATGAACTACTTGAAATTGGAGGAGAGAGAAAAGGATCTTACTTTGAATGCAGTTAATGTCTGCTGTATGGATTTAATTGTACTGTTCAGCATAAAATAACTTTGGCCATGTTTTCCATCAACTTATAGTTCTCGTTACAAAGGTAAGGATCTAAACAGGAATGAGATTACTTTTCCTTATTGACTTTTCTCAGAATTCACACTGCCTGCTGGACTGTTTCCTAGAAACATACAACTGCTTTCAATAGCTCGTTTTGCAAAATCAGGCTTTTTTTGGTAGCAAAGTCTTCTTATCACTATTTTGGCTATTGGTGTACAACAGCCCAAGAGAACATTGAGAGTACAATTTTTGAAGGAAGAAGATAATGTAATTAATTCCTACAGAAAAGAATATTTGGTGAGTTTATTTTAAATAGATCGGATTATTTTTAAACCTGTGCAAGCAAAAATGGTGCCTATTTCTTTGTTTAGTTAAAACATTGTTAGCAATCTAGGAGCTCTTTTTTGCATCCTCTTTACATGGACAAATTCTACAGGGTTAATAATATTATTGGTGCTTTCAGGAAAAGAAGTTGTTATAATGCAAAATTATTAATGCCTTCAGTAGAATGAGTATGTCTTAAAAACTTCTCTTGCATGCTTGCACTGTGAGAACTGAAGCCAATTTTGTAGCGTACAAACAGCTCCAGTTTTGTAGTTGGCAAATGAATAAAATGTTCAAAGAATACTTGTCCGTAGATGCTTTTAAAGTACACTGATGTACTTTAAATACATTGGAATGGAAATCTGTAATGGAAAGTCTTCCCATTGCAGAGATGTTGTGAATGGTGTTTCATCACTGCTTGTGCGTAAACCCGAGTTAAAAAATAATAATTCAGAATGTTTAAATAAAGTACCTAGTTATGATAATTTCAGAATGCATTTGAAATCAAGGAAGCATGCTTTCATGTGCACATGCTTACATGTATTGTGTATTTGTTTTTAAACAAATCCATCTTCCTGTTGACATCAAACAATCCTCTGATATGCAAATCCAGCTGTGGGGAGAACAGATACACAGGGTTTGGCTGGATTCAGTCCAAGGCTGAGAGAAAATTATATTTAAAGTAGTAATTTATATGCTTTGCCTCATTTAAATGAAAATACATTTTTGAAATAATCCCTAGAACTAAAAATATTTTTGGTAAAACATGATGATCCTTTATATGACTGCATTTTGCTTTAGCTAGTTTGAAAGCATCCTTCTCATACTTTGGCATGTGTCTGTGTAGATGCAGCTGCCAACTACAGTGGTGTATTTTAACGTAATACATAGAAATATTTTTATTTTTCCAGCATAATAAATGTTTGCTATATGAACTTCCTTAGGGCGTGCAGGAGCATGGAGTGTGTATGCATACACACGCTATTAAAATATGTCGATGTACTTTGCTTTCCATCTAAAATTTTGCGAGTATTCATGCTGTTAATCAATTTTCTTTGTGTGTTAATTAGGTTTCATGTCAGTTTTGAACTGTTACCAATTGTAATGATTGTTCATACATGATAGAAAATACTTGAACAGGGGCTGGATCATTATGAAAGTTTCAGAAATCAGTTCCCTTAGTCCCCTTTTAAATATTGCAGGAGTTTCCAAGACTAATCTCGTTGATTTTTTTCCTGCATGGTTTTTGTTTGTGATTGTGTGACAGTAGTATTTTTTTTGTCCTCCTTTTAGAAGAGGAGTATATGGAAATCAACGTTGGTATAGGGAAGTGTTTTGTTTGGGAATTTCTGTGGCACATAGCTTTATAGCTGACCTTTGTTCTGTGCCCATGTTATTCTGACCACATTAATCCTCCACTGAGGGTTGCTGAACGCCATGTAGATACTTTTTTGGGATGGCAGTTTTATTTCATTCATGTCATTTGTGGCTCTGTGGGTTGACTCTAAAACATACGTTGATGATACGTGTATTAATATTTAAGGGAAAGCTTTCTGTGTCAATAATTTTTTTTAAATCCTATTAGGTTATGAGCTGCTTGTATTTGGTTTTTAAATGAAGGATTTTCTCTTGTCTGTTTTCAGTCATTTTATGCAAGTTTTGAATTTTAATATTCAGTGTCCATCCTTTTTTTTTTTTTTAAGCATTTTAAGAAACAGAAGAGGTTGATTCCTGAAAGAACAGTTTGGAAGTACTTTGTTCAGCTTTGCAGTGCTTTGGAACATATGCATTCTCGTCGTGTTATGCATAGAGGTAATATAGGATCAAAGATGATCTGTCTTTACTAAACCTTTTACTGTGTGAGAATTAAGCTGGTTCAGTGCAAATGACACCAAATGAAGTCATAATGGAATCCATTTTTACAGCTGACATAATGTATGTTTCTGTGATGTTTTGTAAGTAATGGAAAAGTGTGACACAAGTTCATGGTTGTATATTTTTTGGTAAATATTTGTTTGGAGCAATGGCTTGTGATACTGACTTCTCAAAACAAGTGATAGTTCTAAGTGATGGAGACCTTGCTCCGTTGATTTTGCTAGCTCTTATTTTCTTATCCCGTTCTTATTCTTCTGTATTTGCCCGTTGTGTCTCCCAAGTATTGTTACCTGCACTCTTGCACAGCTATCCATCCATCCTTTCTACCTCTTGTACCCTGTTTTCTTACAAAAGTATTTGCTTCCTGCCATGCCTTTTGATGATGTATAGGTCCTTCTCCCACTCCCTTATCTTCTGGATTATGTGCAGCTGTGAGTGTTTTCTTCCCTTCTCTGCTCCTCTCCACTATTTCCAATCTCTGTGTCAAGTACTGGGTCCCAGCAGCCCTTGTAGTTGCCAGCTATCCCTGTCAGGTACTAAATCTTTTACCCATTTTAAACTTCTGTACTGCTGTCTCTTCCGTATGCTGTCTTCATTTGAGCTTATAACTCTGAGTCAAAGGAAACAGATCGTAGTAGAGCTGCTTCTCGGATGTACAATATTTTTTTTGCCTTGGAATTCCTCTGGCTGCGAGTTGCAGGTTGTATATGGGCTCTCCCTCTGGGTTCAGGTGAAATTACATGTCTTACGTTGGTAGCTTCCTTCAGCTGGGATGAAAATAGCTGCCTGAAAGCAAAAGTCCATCCATCTCTGAGCTTTCTGATTTTCAGCTAGAGATGTTGCACCCTTCAGCAGGTCAACTTAGATGTCCCTGCCCTTGCAAATGACTTTCCTTTGTTATTATCTTTTTTTCCTTTATGCATTTCTAAAGGTATCTTGTAAAGTGCAAATTTTACAAAAAGGAGGACATAAAATTACAAATTCTTTCCGTAGGCTATAGTGAGCTAAAATAAACTTTTATAGCAAGTTTATTTTAGCTCAAAACTAAAATGAGCTTAAATTCTTTCAACTGAAATACGACCTTCAAAGCTTCTGGCCAGCCTATGGCAAATCTAACAATTCCATGGTTACACACCAAAACCAATGACGAGGAGATCTATTTTTAGGTTGAGCTGATATCTGTGTTGGATTGTTTCACAAACAGTGATCCAAACTCCTGAAAACGAGGTCAGACAGCAGCATAACGTAATTGCTTCTGTATTCCTCTCTAAAGCTTATAAGGTTTTGTAATTTTTTAATGCAAACCTGAAAAATGCTGGTGTTTGAAGGGTTATTAACTGTTCCTTTTACTGTACCCATATCTTATGCTAACTGTAATCCCCTCTTAATCAAAATTAAGTTATTTTCTTTAAGTTTAGAGCCACAGCGTGTTGCTCTTGAACTGAGTAAGGGTTAAGCACACTTGCCAAACAAATATCAGGTCAGTTTATTTAGAAGACTAACAGGATAGGTACCTTGTTAAAAAATAATAAAATAAAAATCTTTACTGTTGTCTCTAAAGGACTGCATTAAAACTTAAACTGAATATTACTTGTGAAAAACAACTGTCTGGGGTATGCATCATTATTTTTCTTTGTTTCTACTTGATTAGCCCAATTCCACTGAAGAATAATTTCCACTCAAATAACCATTCTCCTGAGTAAAACTTGCCTCTTTTTTGTAATGCCTCCTATTAAAGAGAATCAGTTACCTATTTCAAATAAGTAACATCATGCCCCTATGGGTAATGTGATCAGCAAAAGTGATAAAAAAATGTCTTGCAGTTCTTGAAAACATTTTTGGTGTGTTACTTCATAGAATGATAGAATGGTTTGGGTTGGAAGGGACCCTAAAGATCATCCAGTCCCACCCCCTGCCATGGGCAGGGACACCTCCCACCAGCCCAGGTTGCTCAAAGCCTCATCCAGCCTGGCCTTGAACCCCTCCAGGGATGGGGCATCCACAGCTTCTCTGGGCAACCTGGGCCACTGCCTCACCACCCGTACAGTGAAAACATTTCTTCCTAATAGCTTATCTAAATCTCCCCTCTTTCAGCTTGAAGGTGTTACCCCTCGTCCTCTCACTACACCCCCCAATCCAGAGTCCCTCCCCATCTCTCCTGTAGCCCCCTTTCAGCACTGGAAGCTGCTCTGAAGTCTCCCCGGAGCCTTCTCTTCTCCAGGCTGAACACCCCCAACTCTCTCAGCCTGTCCTCACAGGGGAGGTGCTCCAGCCCTCTGACCGTCTTTGTGACTCTCTTCTGGACTCGCTCCAACAGCCCTTCTCATGTCGGGGGCCCCAGAGCTGGATGCAGCACTGCCGGTGGGGTCTCATGAGAGCAGAGCAGAGGGGGAGAATCCCCTCCTTCGACCTGCTGGCCACGCTTCTTTTGATGCCCCCAGGACACGGTTGGCTTTCTGGGCTGCAAGTGCACACTGCCAGCTCATGTTCAGCTTCTCATCCACTGACACCCCCACTTGAGATATAATGAGAGGTTTTCTAGTTCTAATGGAAGTTCTTCTATATAGTGCCTATAAAGTAGTAATGAGCTCCCTGTATATGCTTTTTTGTGTGTGTGGGGGGGTTCTGTTTTGGGTCTGGCTTGTTTTCTAAAATACTTGGCATGGCTTTTGATTTTTTTTGCTTGAGCGATATTTGTACTTTTAAAATAGTTAATTTGAAATTCTGAATCCCAAACTCGTTCTTTCTGAACAACACAGTCAAATTTTGTTGATATTAAAGCCTCTTTCAGTCTATTATTAATAGAGCAGTAGCTTCTCTTTGCGACCTCATTGTGACTTCAAAATTTTTCAATTCTTTTTTTTTCAGATATAAAGCCAGCTAATGTGTTCATCACAGCTACAGGGGTAGTAAAGCTTGGAGACCTTGGACTTGGTCGATTTTTCAGCTCCAAAACCACAGCTGCACATTCTTTAGGTAAACTTTCTCTGAGATATAGATGTTGGGGAGGTGGATTTATTTACATGGTGGAAATAGTGTGCCTGCTTGAGGAGGAAGGAAAGGGTTAGGTCAGGCTAATGCTTTTCTTAAATAATTAAAAAAAAAAAAAAGGTCAGCACCATGGACAAATACAGAAGAGCTGTAACACTGAGGTGTCCCTTTCAGCAGTAGGGCTCCGTCCTCTGTCCCCCCTTCTCCCCATTTAATGTACCTTCCTGGCTCAAAACAGGTCTTAATGACAGAAGTGTTTTCTAGAAATGGTGGGAAAAAATAAGATCAAGAATATGGATGCATTTTGTAAAAATTCATTTGAACTGGAATCATTGTTGGAAAGAATCTGGTAATTCTGTGTGCCCCTATAAGTTGAGGAGAGATCAGAATTAGGCTTTATGAACCATTAAGACTTTAAAAAGAAAATAAACAACCTCACCCACCAAACAAACAACAAAAACAAACCCCAGAAAACTTATTTTTATGAGAATAGAAAAAATTTCTGAAATGCCCAATTTATTGTTTGCTAACACATAAAAAATAACATTTTATCATTTTCCAAGAAAAATTTTTGTATAATGTGGATCTTTCTGTAGCATGTGGAGGCTGGGATGATTAAGAAGCCCTTAAAGAAGAAAAAGGAAAATTTTGGCAGATATTTCAAGTTTTAAATACAGGGAATGGACAATTGAAAGAATCGAAGAGGCTCTCTTTTAAAAGAGAAAAGCCTTGTAAATAGAGTAGCACCTGCTTTAAAGAGAAATGTAAGAATTAGTGTTTATAGTACGGCTATGTAGGTTTTTTTAGTTAAGAAAAAAAATTCTTTTTCCCTGCTGAAGTGGCTGTGTTTAGTGGTTGCTGAATTCAAGCCTGTTCACCGACTGCCGAGGGTGTGAAATGAACTTTTAGACCCCTCAAGAGCAGGGCTATTGATTGCAGCATCCAGGACTGTCTCCTGCTCCTCCTAAAAGGTATTGAGGCAGGCAGAGCACCTCGCTGACACTTGAATACAGATAGGTAAAATCCATTCAAATGCTGCTCAGTGAGGATTTTTAACAAATGGCAGTGACAACTCTGTAATTAGGCATTTGGCTATTTTTCTGTTTGACAAAAGTACATGATAAAGAAGGTAATACCTAAGACAGCCAAGAATGGTTAAGTAATACCTACAATCCCTGTTTTAGGGCCATGAGAGGATACACAAGGAGTTGTTTGCTCAGATGCTGTTGTTTCTAATTAGACTATGAAATATCAGGCTACTTTGATTCCAATATGCTATATTTATCCTCACCTCTTGGTTTAACTTTATTCAGATAGTCCCAGTTACCAGTACAGTGTGGAAAAAGAGGATTGATGTTCAGTGTGTTTGTACCACGTTTGAGGTGGGGGCAATATTTGTGTTAACAGCTAAATAAACCTATTTTAGAAAGGAAAAAAAAGGATCATATCAAAAATTTCCTGTCTTTCAGAAAGCCTTTGGCCACTTTTTTTGTGCTTTTGTGTGTTTTATCATGTTTTGTGCATACTGATGCTGGTATGGTCAAAATCATGAGTAACTGCTGAGATCTTAATAGGATTGAGGTGAAACTCAGACACAGATGTGCAAAGAGACAGAGGGGAAGCAGACTGGAAATGTGCTTGGGTTCCACCTCCGAGTTCAGGTCTAACCCTAAAGGTCTGACACCGTTTCATGGCACAGTGTGTTATATAAAGTGCTGCTGTTCATGCTGCCATCGTAGCCCAGGGGCTGGCTGTGGCAGCACGGGAGATTTGAGTTGTTATGGTTGGGTCTTGCTACTGCCTGCGAATGGAAGGATGTGAAGGAGCAGTGTGAAGAAGGAGCTGTTCCTGGGCTGTATTTGCAGGAAGCTGTAAATCCTCGTCTATGAGTAGGAGCCCGTGAAGAAGGCAGAAGTCAGTTGTGGGGGTGGGAGAGTTAGACTTGTGCTCTGGGACAGAAGTCAAGAAGTTAAAGAGGAACAAAATGCTTCAGCCCTGGGTTATTTTGGCTCGTTCGAGGGGGATGGTTGCAAAGGGACTGAAGACTGAGCTAGAGTTTAAAAACAGTGTAAAAACCTCGAGCCCTTTAAAGGTCATCTCTTACAAATACACGAGTCATCTAGAGAGCAGGGTAAGGGGATGGAAGCTTTGTTTCTAGTGTTGGGTGCTGCTTGGTAGGGGAGCTGTTAGGTTTTTGTTTGTTTCCCCCCCCCCCCATCTCTTCTCCCATTTCCCTCTTAATTATGCCCTAATGTCAGAACTCAGCCTAGGAAAAAGGTTTTATTCAGCTGTTACCTGATTTGTCACGTCACTAGCAGAGACCACTTTTTAAAATCATTTTCTCATGCAGTTTCTGATGCTGGTTTTCCTGGAATTTCTTTCAGAGTTGTATCTTTTTATGATTCTGTAAATCTTTGGTGCACGAAACCCAGTGAATTACAAACATATGTGTAGCAATTTATACTTGTTTACAGGCTTTATAAAAATTTCAGTGGCAGACTAGATTCAGGCTTTCAGAGATAAAGAAACGTACTAAAATTTTCATTAGCTACAGCCTCTAACTGCTAATTATTCATAATAATGATTTAATTAGAATATTTGTTCGTGGTCCACTTGAAACAAATGAAAATACTATGCTGGACAGAGTTTGTTAGTGTTCTTAACTCTTTCTATATAGCCAGACAGTAGAATATGCTGTTGTGGCATGTATATACTTTTTTGAAAACAGAAAATCTTTCTTTCAAAAACGCAAAGGAAAGGGAGGCACTTGGTATTGCTGATTTGATACAAACTTGACAAAATTTCTTGGTTTCAGAAGACTTTATGTTAGAAAGGGGAAGATAATCCAAGAAACGCTTCCTGTTCCTTTCCCTAGGACTGTGTGTGTGTGTGTGTGTGTGTTAGGGGTTTTGATTTTTTTGTTGGTTTTATTTTCTTAATAGCTGAACGCCATGCCTTATCATTTTTGATAAGACAGTAATTCTGAGGCCAGCTCATGGAACTGTACATTTTAAAAGCTTTGTTAGCCATTCAGTTCATATTTCAATTACAAATAAAAAAACCCACCCCAAAACCAACCAAACAAAAAAACCCTAAAACCCCTCAAAACCCAGACAAACTTCATTTCTCCAGTGTGGTTGTACTGGAGGGCTGCACAGCACCCTGCCCAGGCGGACGCTGCTGCCATGATGTGAATACCTTCTTGCAGGGCAAAGGAGCAGATCTACTGTCTTCTTAAAATGCTTGAAAGCAAAGGATCATCTCTATTGAATTTTGGTGTTTCTTCTGTGATTTGACAACTTTTGTCATTTCCATGGTATTCCCGTCCCCAGCACAGAGCTGTTACGAGGAATTTGACTGTAAACTCGTGGAGGTTGTGGGGAATACAATACCTTGTAAAAATATGTGCAGATACTCTCCTTTCCTCAAACATTGGTATCTCTAATCCAGCAGAGGGTGTCAAAGCCAGTGCTGGGGTGGTAGCTCGCAGCACTGTTCTGCTGTGAATGAGCCCCACTTTCAGACTCTCAGCCAAACCCTTCTGAGAACCTGCATCCTCAGCGTACAGGAAGGCTGGCGGGGAAATCTGCATCTGATTCATCACAGTCGTCAAAGCAGCTGCATTAAAACAGCTCTTTTATGTACACAAACCTGAGATCTCTTACAGTCGTTTGAAAGCTGAAGATAAATTATTGTGCTGTTACAGTGCTGCGTTGTAAAATAAGATATTTATGGATTGATTTCTGCAGTTAGACTATTTGCATAATGCACGCTGGGTTGCAGAATTACCTTGGGTAAGTGCAGCATTTTAGATCTTGTATCTGTGGTTGAAGATGAGCATGTGAGTTAGAAATCTCCTACACCTATATTAAAATAAATAAAAAGAAAAAAATTATGGAGAACTTGTCCTGTCAGTGGTTGGTAACCCTCACTATTCCGTAACTGCAATTTATTTGTAATTTCTCTTGTCTGTCTTCAGCATCAACTGTTCATCTTGGTAAGCACTTGCATGTTGTGTTTAACTCTGCATTATAAAATTCCTGTGAATGGACATGAAGTCATTCTTAAACCTGATCTTTTAATCACTTAAAATGAGCCTTTTTTTTTTTTTTTGACTGAAGTCTTGTTTTGGAATTCTTTGAAAATCCGGAGAGTTAAAAGTTTTTAGCCCCTTTTCTGAACTTGGATAGTCCTGAATTCCAATTCATCAATGTCAGTAATAATTATATGGCCTTTTCACCTTCTGAATCAGCTGTTACATTGTTCTGTGTAAGTAGTATTCACATTTACCAGGCAGATTCTTCTCCCATTTTAAAATTGCTTGATAGTATTTGGAGCTAGTTACTGTATTTCATGCAGCTCCTCCATGCATTGTTGGTTTTCCAGTGGACACACTCTCCTCTTCAGCTCAGCTGCAGTGTGAGCTGTGTTTGTGCAGGTAGTAAGATGGACTGTTTATATCATAACTCCTTTTTCATCATAGTTTCTCTGCCTCTGATCCTTCAGATCCAGCTTCGTGCCCCCTGATAGCCACCATTTCCCTTCTGTCCATTGCCTCTCAATAGCAGCAGGCTTGCACAAAGAACGCTTTCTGGATCTGCAGGGAGGGAGCTCCAGAGCAGCAGCAGATTCTGAGGAAGCAGTTTATTTGACCCAGGCCGTATTCAAGGAGATCACTGTTCAGAACTGCAGGTTATCCGAAATGTGCAAATGCAGCGAACAGAATGCTAAAGTTACTGATTTTTTTTTTTTTCTTAAAAACATGGGCACCTTAACATGTTATGTCTTTGGCTTGTGTTATCCCACTTCTGTGGCTTCAGCTGAGTAAAGAAAGTCACGTGTCTATAGTATTGAGATGCTGTACTTCACTTAACAGAGAAAATAATGATCCAGGAAGGAAACGGAACATATAATCACATCTGGTGTTCACTTGCCAGCAGTGCAGTGCCACATACCAGGATTGCTCACCATTGTAAATAATCATTGCAATGCCTCCACTGGTTCCTGAGTGTCATCATAATGAATCTTTGTGTCACGTTCTGTTAAAAACAGTTTACAAGTAGTAATGATGTCTAGATCTTCAGGTTGTTTTTGGATTCAATGACTAACATAACTGTAATTTCAATGCCTTTCACTTGTTGGTCATCAGGGGCTTCAGGCTGCATTGCAGTTAAGGTGTTACGCTAGGCTAAACGCTGTACAGTGATAGCATTTGTTCTTCTTTTTCCCTAGCATCAATCTTTCACAGTTGTATCAGACCCCTAATGTATCAGCAGGCTTCCCAGAGCTACCAGTTAAAATTACCTTTGCTTTTGGTAAACTATGAACCTTCAAACCTCTGTGTTTTCAGCTGCCCCCTGTGGATGCTGTGAAGCCTCTTTCTGGCACATTACTCACTGCCAGCTATTTGCCTGGTGTCTCAGAGCAGCAAAGGCAGTGCTGCTGTAACCAGCTAAGAACCAGATTGCTATTCCATTTATTTTTTTTGTTGTTAGATGAATTCTGCTAACAAGGCATCAGAATATACTAAACCAGTGCATTAAATAATGGATGCAAAATACAGCTAAAAGTTTTCAGAGGTGTCCAAGCTCGGAAGTCCGTGGAGTTAAAAAAAAAAAAAAAAAAAATTGAAGGGGGAAGTACAGCAGTAAGGATAATAAAAATATGAAAGCTGTCTCACGCCAAATGTTGTTTAATTACAGTTTCCAATTTTAAGATAGCTGTCATTAAGCACCAATTAAAGTATTACTTTTGATACGTTAGAATAACAGAGTTGCTTCTGGATATTCTGGTAACCATTTTGGTGCTGTGGTCTACCCATCTGCGTGCCTGTTCTTTCACAGGGATCTCTCTTGACCATTCCTGTGTTGGGGGTGAATGCCAACATCCCATAAGAGTAAATGACTGTTACAGTACTCTGTCATTGTGAGTTGGAGAGGGGCTGAGGGGCTTTCCCAGGGCTGTAAGTCTCCCGCAGAATATTTAGGGTGCCAGATCCAATGTAGGATGCAATATCTTTGTCCTTGCATATCTGCTAGGGAAGGATGTTCTCGGTTCGTATTGGTTTGGAATCTTGTTTTCAACATTGTTTGCCAAGGAGATCAGTTGTAATTATGGGTTGCCAGCAGTAGTGGCCTGACCTGGGATAAGGTGCTTCTGGGTTTCCCAGTCCGTGCTGGGCCTTTTGGGTGTCAATGCACCTCTCCCTGCCCCGTTCTTCCCTAAGAAAGTATGACATAGTTTGAGGTGTCAGCCTTTCCAGAGGACAGGGCACATTGTCAAAGCAAAACCCGTAACTTTTGACAATTATTAGACTAAAATTATCAATTGGATTAACTAAAGCTATTAACCTGATTATTGAAATTTGGAATTACTTATGTATTCACTGGATCTCCGTTTCCAGGAATCATACAGAGATGAATTCGGAATAGATGAGGCTAATTCAGAAGTGCAGAAGCGATACAAGATTGTTGTTTTAAATCAAATAGTGGGAGGTTCATACTCTGAAAATTGGAGTTTGCAGTGAGAATGCTGATTTTAATCTCTGGCTGTGTCACAAGGTGTTTAGTTTCAAAATAAGGTCAACTTGTAATGAATTGACAGAATTCAGCTGATTTTCATCATCAGGATTCAGTGCTTAAGAAAATGTTCCACACAGAATTGAAGTAAAAATCTGCATAGATCCGTGACTCTTTTTGCTGTTAGACAGTTATTTTGTGCGTAATATAGGGAGAAAGTTCAGAGACAATGCACTGAAATTGCCACTACTGGTTTTTTTTGTAACTTCTTTTTTTGTTGATCTGTCACATACAAACCCATCACTCAGATGATACTTTAATTTTTTTGTTTTAATAGCTTTTTTTTAATGGAGCTGAAACATGTCTTGGAATTTCTCTCTTCTAAGGAACTTGTGACACAGATTAGTAGGGACCGATTAAAATCGAGGAGAGAGATGTCCTGGAGTATCCAATGTAAATTTGCTCTGGGACAGTCCTAGTAAATGCCGCTTTTCGAGAGCGGACGTCCCCAGAGCACACAGCTCTGAGGCAGGATTAAGCTAGGATAGGCACAGATTTGGGAGCTGAAAAGCCTTCACAGAGTCTAGTCCTGCAGCAGATGGCCGAGTCGCTCACAGGAACCTCGGCTTCTGCTGGGCTCATGGGTTTTCCTGCCTTCCTCTCTGGAATACTGAAGATCCTGGATTTCAGGCTCAATTTCAGTTTCAGATATTCAAACTAAATTGTGTTTATTACTTTTAAAAGCAGCTTTTTCAGATCTGTATATTCTCAAAAGAAAGAACAGACAACTCATTAAAAAATAAAATCGTTCAAGCCAGGGAAGAGAATTTCTAGCTGTTGTTATTTCTAGCCCCAGCGATAACAGTGTGGAAAGGAGTGGGGGTACGTTTGTGTGCGTGTCGTATGATCCCTTGGTTCTCTTCAGAAGAAAGTAATTACTCTGAGCTTCTTTAGTAGCAAAAATTGGAAGTATTCTACAACTGAATAATTCTGGTAATTAGATATCAGTAGTGAAAATAAAGCTGCATTGGATTACACATATCTAATTGGTGTGTTTTTATCACACTGAACTCTCAAGTATGAAATGAAACTATATGAGAAAATGTGAAATATAGAAAATGAAAAATGCTTTTCATCCGGGAAAACTGTACTTTTACTACTGTATAACAACAGAAATTTTCATTCAAAAATACTTGTGTGTTTATTGCAGTTGGTACACCTTATTATATGTCTCCAGAGAGAATACACGAAAATGGTTACAACTTCAAATCTGACATCTGGTCCCTGGGCTGCCTGCTGTATGAGGTAATACTGATATACACAGTGAACTTCATAACACTGTTGTGCTTCCTCCCCCCCAATGGATTAAGTACTGTTTTAGGATCTATTTCTGTATTTTTGGTGTATAGAAAAGTGCGTAGCTTTCTGCAGAAGCTGCTTTTCAGCTGTTATGTATCTGGCTTTACTATGAGCAGTGAGAACTCTTCTGTAACTTCAGCACATGAAATACGTGTGTTTGTGTGTTACTCACGGCTTGCCTTTTACAGGGCTTGCTACAAAGAGTGTTTTTTTAAATGGGTTACTGTGTACTTATTACTACTAGCTTGGGTTAACTTGCAAGATAATGACTTCTGCTGCAGAGACATATGCATTTTTTTTTCGACTCTTTCTTCTCCAGTTGGTTAAACTATAATTACTGGTTAATTTCTGTATTAATGTGGTCAAGATGGGTAGGTGACACATAATTTTAAATAATATTGTATTCTGGGAAAATAAAGACACTGGGAAATGGAAATTGAGGGGAATGAAGGTGTGAAGAACAGGTAGGTAGGCTTCTAAGACTATTGTCTCTTCAAAGTTCTTTGCCTATCATTTGTTGATCAAAAGACTAAGCGCTGGTGTTGAAGGATGCTGAAAAAAAATTTCTCTCCATCATCAATGGTTGTGAAGTCTTTCTAGTCATGTTCCAGACAGAAATGAGTATACCCAGCTCACTTTTCACTTACCTGCAAGCCTCCTGCCTCAGTGAGTCAGCAGAACTCAGTTAACATTCAGCAGGATCAGCACCTCCTGTTACTGTAGGATTTTGTAGAATACGTTGTCAGCCTGTTACAGCTTTATGGTACTACGAGGTGGATTGGCTGCAGTGATACTAGTTTACTTTCTATCACTCACGTGTTGCTTTAAATATTAAAAGTGCTAATTGCAGAATCACAACAGAGCTGAGTTCACTGTTCTGTTTACAGCAGTTGCTTCTAAATCTTTGGGACAATTCCCATGAATGAAGTCCCATACCTGATGGGAAGTATTTAGAAGTTTAAATCCTGAACTGAAACTTCATCCTGTATTGGGATTCCTTAGTACTGGCACCTGCCATCAATTTCAGTGCAAACAGGAGCCTAAAGATAACATAAAGGTAGATGAGGATTTTTCAGTACTACTATTTCTTTTTCCCTTATTGGAAACAAACAAATAAAACCCTTGAATAACTATTATATAAAAATGTTTTGAGGTGAGTTTTTCTTCAGTGTTTTATGAAATAAAATTGCTGGATAGAAATCAATAGCACTTTTCTAAAGAAATTTTTTTTTTTAAGCTTGCTGCTTTGATGCTGGTACAGTATATTTACCACCTATGTGAATATTAAATTTTTCTTTGATCTGGTAAATAATTTCAAAATAGCTACATATCTTAATTCCACTGACTAATTCAACATCTTTAAATACTATTCTCTTTTTATATATTTTACAAGTTTTACCAGGATGGTATTTAAGTTGATATGGTGTTATGTTAATTTTTTTTCCTTATTGTAAGAGTAAAGCAATTATTAGGATACTTATTGTTGATATATAGCTGTGATATATGTCAGTGTCTTCAACTACAGCTTTTAATTTTTTTAGAGGTGTCTTTATCCCATTTACTTAGTTCTACAACGTACCAGATGTTTGTGGTGATTATTTTGTTGCTGTTGTTGATCACTGAGATGTAATTTTGAAATTTTAGGTGTAGTAAACTCAAAATACATGCTTAGCATTTCTCTCTTTTTTTTAATTTTCTTTGAAAGTGATTAAGGATCTTCAAGATACACATGGACTAATGCATGGTATTTTGATTATCCATGCAATTTTGCACGGGGTATCTTTTTGCAATATGTCAATTTGCCTGCATTTTAGCATCTTTTATTATATTGATTTCATGTTGGTGTGTGCTCTGGATTCTCTCTGGCTTAACTGGAGAGAAGCTGTGGCATGTTTATCACTTCTCAATAAATGCTTAATTGCTGCCAAACTTTTCATTTCTGTTTTAATTCAAGTTTAGACTAATTTGCTATAATGTATGTTGTTTTTAAAAATTATTACTTCTAACCTATATTACAGTCTATTATTCACTGCTAACTATGTGGCCAGTAAGATTTTTTTTAAAGTATATTTTGAAGTCTGATTTTTTTAGAGCCCTAGGTATTTCTGAAACCTCAGAAACACTACCACTGGAGTTTTAATTGATATGCAACAAAGTAGACTTTACTAATTAAAATCAAGATGCTGTGCTTTTGCTACATGGACCTTTACATGGAAAAGTAGGTTTTACACATTTCCTTTTATTGTTCAGCGTAGCAATTGCATCCTTACAGGGTTGTAGGTTGGTGGCTTACAGTTCAAACAAAAAAAAAAAAAAGGAAAAAAAAAAAAGAGAGAGAGAGCGAGAGCTGCCACCCGCCCCGAAGACAGACAGTGGGCTTTCGTCCCTCAGACACCCCCAGAATACTAATCAGGAAAGTCAGACCCTGGAGGTCAGGGAGCAAGTCAATCATTCTAGCGATCGTCTCAGTGTGGAGGATCAAATTAGCCTGAAAAATTCAGCTGCTGGGAGGAGAGGGCGAGCAGCTGTCAGGGGCAGCAGCGAGATGCACTAATGAACCAGATGAATAGTGCAAAAGCTTGAAAATAAAAACAGGACAGTTGACATTTTTCATCTGTCAAAGCAGGAGATGCATGAAAATATAGTATTCCTGTTTTAACTCCTTAGGGGACATTCAGATTTTTTTAACACTCTGCAGCATTCAAACAAAAATACTTTTTAATGAACACCTAGAGTAGGAAAATGAGTATCTGTGCATTTATTTAGAATATCTGCATACGTACAGATTCTGCAGTTCATTTTTCTTTTTTTTTTTTCCTTCCTTTCTTGTTTGGTCTTTAGCTTGCATTTTTAACGTTCTTTTTAAGGTAAGAGACAATGTCATGTAAATCCAAAAATTAACATTATTTTGGGAATATAGAATTTTTGGGAGGAGTATAGGATGGAACTGTAGTATGGTATTTGTTTTAGGAGCTTTAAAAAAAAATCTTTATTCTTACCTGAATGTAATATGAAAAAATACTGAACTATTGGAGAGTATTTTTGTCAGATAGGAAGCGTAAGAGAATTTTGGTAATTTCCTTTATACATTTTCTCACAGTGGTACCAGTGCTTAGCCATGAAGGAGTTAAACTGCTATCTGCAAGACCACAAGACAGATGAGAGCCATTTTCAGCTTGTCCTGTCCCTGCTGAAGCTCACTGAGTAGCACAGCATGGACTAGCGTGTTTCACACACACTCTGCCTGTCTGGGGAATGTACACATTGTCCTTCCAAAATCAAACTTATTAGCACATGTAGAAAAGGGTGACTGACTTTGGGGCAGCGCTGCACTCCAAGCAGCATCCGTGCTGCTGCGGTTCAAAGACTTGGGCGGCTTGGAACAGAATGGAGAGATTGGAAATGAATTTTTAAATTTGTAATCCTGCTAACCAGAGCATTTGTTTCCACCTTCAATGTCAAGTCGTAACGTTGTCTGGAAATCAAGTGTAGGTTTATTAATGCTGGTCTTAAACTGATCGTTTATTTCAGTGCTCTCCAACAGGTATTCTTATTTTTGTAGTACAATTGTAAATTATAGGCATGGGTGCCAGTTCTGCACTTCTGATGAGGTTTTAGGATTTTTTTTTAAAAGTCTTTTTAAATAACATACTGAATTATGAAGTTTTTGGGTTTTTTGGAGGTATAGATGTTACCTTCAGTTTTCTTGCTTTAAAAAAAAAACTTTCTCAAAGTCTAGTAATAGCTGTGGAAGATTACAAAACCTGCTACTGTTATCTAGCATTTTCACCCCACGGTATTGCTTTAGATGAGTTTAGATGTGTTTTCAAATAAATTACATAGATTTTTCCAAAAAAGGAAAATTACATTGTGGGTTTGGGGTTTTTTTTTGTCTCTCTCATGGTGCAGGGGCCCTCCACCCTCACAGCACTATTGGAAACTACTCAATGTCTCCTCATACACTATTAATAAAACTGTTATGGTACACAGTTCAAAGATTGCAATATAAGGATTGTGATAGGTACGGCTGTATGACAGAATAAGTACACACACTGGTGACAGTAATAGTTCTGGAACTTCTGTTTTTAGCACTGGGAGACTTCTAAGCAGGGAGTTATTAAAAATCACTTGTGATTTGTTAGTGTTACAGATTTTATGACAAAACAGGTTTTCTTAAAAACACAAAAGAAAACTGTCCATTTTCTTTAAATAGATGGCTGCACTCCAGAGTCCTTTTTATGGTGATAAAATGAACTTGTATTCCCTGTGCAAGAAGATAGAACAGTGTGACTACCCACCTCTCCCTTCAGATCACTATTCAGAGGAAGTAAGTAATTTTCCTTTGCATGGGCTAGATCCTCGGTTTCTGTAAGCTGGCACACTTCCAGGGAAGTAAATGAACGTGGGTGATTTTACCTTATTTGCAGATTATGCTGTAAGTGTTTGCTTGTTGAACTTGCTTAAAGGTTCCTGTCAAAACAAGTCTCTGGTATAATTTTAAATTTTGGGGAATTAACGCTGGAAACCTCATGCTGGTAGCTGCTTCATTTCATGGAGCTTCCTTGCAAGTGTGACAAAATGCTTTCTCAGAATGTGCAGTGATATGTCCTGCATGCCAGAATGGGATTCAGTTTGATGTCCGTAGAGTTTGATGTCTGTAGCACAACTACACAAGTTTCGGTTGCACAGTAAATGAGTGCACTAGCCTTGTTTCTCTAGGGGCTGGCATTAAAATAGATACGATGGAACTCACTAGTGAAAATGAATTGTGGAGTTCCCATTTGTCTGCATTATAAACCTGTGGTGTGCTGTTCGATGCAGTTCTTTTGGAAGAAAGAGTGGTTCTTGACAACACTAATAGTAAATTTTGGAGAAATGGAGGCAGACGTGGTATAATTGAATTTGAACAATATACTCGCGCAGATCGCAGCAGTGTTTGTTTTGAGCTGCTAGGTAACAGTTCTGTACTGTCATTAATGCATTTGAGGGGAGGTGCTTGCCTTTTTTAAACTATAATATGAAAAGAAACTAAGTAAATTCAGTATTTTTCGTAGTGAGAGTAACAATGAAAACATAGAACATTAACAAGAAAGCATTTATGAGATGCCAGTTTTGAAATACTTTCCCACTTTGAGAAGAACAGGGCAAACTGATAGAAGCTGTAAACCAAAGAACACGTATTGGTAACCAATTCTAATTGATTTCAGCCTACATGAATTAAATATTACTTTGAAAACACAAATAAACATGAGCACTGAAATACTTTTAATAAATAGGAAGTGTTGTGCAGTTTCACTTAGAGTAGTGATTCAATTCTGAACTTTGAATTTTTTTACACTCAAAGACAGTGATTTGACTATTAATAAAAGATTACTGCCCAGTATTGTGTTTTGTTTTGTATTTATAGTGACAAGTTTTCCCCCTTTGTGAAAGAACCCTGGACTTAAAAAGATAATTCGGTGACATTACAAAGGATGAAAATGTGTTCTGTTGTGTAATTTATGCGTTCTGCCTCTTTGTGGGTTTTCCAATTAGTCGTTTTACCTGGGCCATTTTTAATTACTATTTATTGTAGACTATAAATATGGCAGTTCACATAACCAACTTCAGAACCGGAGGCCTGCAAATACAGGAGGGTGTGAACAATAATGCAAAATGATAGCAAGGATGTCAGAGGCCGTTCTTTGTTGTGTCATTCATGCTGTCTTCCCTTTTCCATGAAGCGCATGAATATTTCACGTATCTGCATCCTCATCCTCTATTCTTCTTGACTAATTTTCAGACTGTCTGAATTTGCATTTCACATGGTAGCTGATTAGGAGATGCCGAGTGCGGCGGAGAAGCCTCAGCAGGCGGTTTCCATGGTGACCTTCAGCAGGATTTTAATGATGATCCCACTAGTGGTTCGTTGAAGTTGGCCTGCCTGCGGGGCTACTTCGCTGCTGCTAAGTGTGAAGTTGGATACGCGGATTCCCAGCCAAGGGGCAAATATCAAAGTCTGGCCCAGATAGAAGGTCTTAGAGTTTGGATGGGGAAAGAGATCCCACCTTTTACTTACATCTGTGTGGTTTCTAGTGTTGAAAACAGATGCAAAGCACAGCATGTTATATTTGCTTTATTTCAAAGGAGGCATGTATTTCTGCACCTTGGATAACCATTTATTTGCAAAATACACAAGTTATTTTAAAATGAGAGAATCAGAGCTGTGATAGGTATGAAAAAATGTAAGTAATCAACTGTGGAGACTGTAATGGGAACGTTTTTTATGTTCTTCTGTGAAGACTTGTGTCTTTGCTAAGGTACGTGGAAAAAGAGATATTAATTATTGCACAAAATATAACTTTTTCTTACTTGCATGAAAAAATACAGTGCTGGCATGAACTGTAGGAGAAAATAGAAACAAACAAGTGTTATCTGTCATATTAGGATAATGTCCTAAATGTTTCACCTGTACTGGAAATTTAGATATCAAACCTTGAACCAGGTTGGAAGCAGTCTCCGTGAGCAGTAAAGATCAAGGATCATGGAACAGTAAAACCCACTTCGTATTTTTTGACAAAAAATTTTCTAAAAAGAAAATTTCCCTGAGTGTTGATCTGTGCGTCCTCTGATACAGGAGTGTGAATACTTTCATTACAAAATACAAGACAAGTGCTTTTTAGAGCAACTTTTTGGAAGGAAATTTTAATGAGTTTTAAGATATGACAGTTTTTCTAAACTTTGAACTCTCTATAAGACTGACCTTTTAGTAATGCGTCACATCCGTGTCATCTGCGAATAGTGTGGCAGAAAGATGCACCTTAAGATAGATGGACAGATAATTTTTTTAAAACCTGTGGGAAATTCTAATAGTTTCTGAAGATGCATCTTAGACTATTGATTCAGCAGTAGAGTTATAAGGCACGATTTTCAAATGTTTAACAGCTTTGGAGATCTCAATTTTTGAGTCTCATATGAAAATTTCTCTTTTTCAGCTGGGTAATGATGCAAAGTACTTTGCCTGTCATAGTTCTGTCTTCCCCCCCTCCTGACTTGAGTGATAATTGTGCTGAAAAACAGCTGAAAAACCTGCTCAAGTTAAAAAAGTGTGTCCCACTGCTCCAGTGTCAGGCTAAGCTCCAGGCTAAAGGCAGTCATTGTGCCAAGTGCACAGAGGAGGTTAAGAACAATAAGCAGCTGAAGAAGTTTGCGGCTTGGGGATGCAACAGGAGGTCCCTCCAGCTCAGTCGTAACTCTGCTCTGCCTGTTGGCCAGTCTGTGCCATATAATAAAAAATTACCCTGTCTCTAATGAGTCTGACTTGAGAATCCCAGTGCCTCTTCCCATGGTACAGTTGGGTTCTTCTCCTATGTTGTAAATATTATTGATACTAGAGGGGTTGACAAATTGATCTCAAGTTTATTGAAA
Source organism: Syrrhaptes paradoxus (assembly GCA_013400615.1). NCBI lineage: Eukaryota > Metazoa > Chordata > Aves > Pterocliformes > Pteroclidae > Syrrhaptes > Syrrhaptes paradoxus. Next base: position 469,693 of record VZTO01012056.1, read on the forward strand.
TGGATATTCCTGCAGGAGTTAAAGGAACAGTGCTGTAACCAAGTATTAACAGCCAGTTTCAGTCCTGAAAGGCTGTCTTCCTGTGTGACTGTTTTCCTCCCGTACAGCAAAATTAATTCACCTTCTGCCAGAGATTTGCTCTCCAATAACAATGCTAAAAAGAGCTCAAGGATTTGGTAATTGCTCAGGAATCTGTGCTGTCATCGTGCAGTGTCCCAGGCACAGCCAGCTCCGTGTTCCTGCCTTACGAGAGAGATTCCGGACTGGGGACGGGGAAGGAGATTTTGCAGGAACAGTAGTGGCAAGCATTTGAATGTTAAGACTCGTGGGTAAAAGAGATCTGTGACTGTGGTTTATTTAGTTACAGTAATAGTGAAGGTTTGTCACTAGTGGAGCTCACCTCTTACACTGTGTTGGGAAGAGGATTTCTGAATAAACTGATTGATTCAGTGGCTGTCCCTTACTGCAAACATACTCTTGTAGATCCTTTCCAGCATCCTGACAATAGCAGCTCCGTTTGCATTTTGGTTAGAGTGAAAAATAAGAAGCTGGCAAAAGCCACCAGTTAAGACGCCGTTGTGGGTGAATGGATTCTGCAGGTGGACTTAGGAGGATGAACAGGACCTAAAGCCTTACGTGTGCTTTTGAGTAGTGATGCTGTTTTGCTGCAGTGTCTTTCTAAGCAGTGATTCTTCTCGGCCCCTATATTGAGGCTTTGAATCGTAATGGCCTGTAACAGGTAACAAAGGAACTCTGAAGGAAAGCTTCCTGTTTGCTGGCCTGAAAATCAGTTTGAGGCTGAAATTGATTTTTAGATAAAGTTCAGTTTAAAAAACAAAATGAGAGTTGCCCACAGGCCAGGATTGAAGAGACATGAAGTAGCCTGCTGGAGATAAACACGGCTTCTCCTGCTTTCCCAGGTAAATTCCTTGAAGGTCTACTTCTGCTCTTCTGCCCACAGTAAAGTTATTGATACACAGCTGGTAAAAAGATGAGAAATAATACTTGTTTCCCCTCTAGCTTTGTAGGTTTCAATCTTTCAACGTCTTTTACTAAGACTTTATTTACTGTATGCGTTGTATTGAACAGATGGAAGTCTCCACAGGTCAAGATAAATGTATACGTATGAGATTCGATGTCATATTCTCCAGATAAATGACACTTGCATTCTCTTTACAGAATGTTTACTTATTTGAGTCTAATTTCAGGGTTGGGGTTTTTGGATGTTCTTCAGTCTTTCCTGTTCCCATGCAGGCTGTCTGAGGGGTGGCATAGCAAGCTCTCACCTCTGTTGATACACTCTGCCTGTTGCTTCTACAGGAGATTGTTTTGCTTTTCAGATTTGTATTACATGTTGTCAATTCTTATTTCAATAATAATATTTCAATGTTTCAATTTTATTATTGAACAGTAGTTCATGATTTCCAGCATTTTGTTCTCCAAATGATTGGGAGCTATTACAGTCTAATAGCTTTTCCTGGCAGGGATATTGTATTTTATTTATTGGCTGCCAGAAACAATACGATGGCTCTTGTAACTCTAGTAGTCAAACTATACATGGACTTGCTATTTGAATCTTAAATACGCTATTACAGGTTATTTTTGATTTAATATGTTTCTTTTCAGTCTAGCAACCTGACCACTATCTTCACAATTGGTGATCTCATTTTTTAAATATTAAGCTCTTGCTAAAGAAGGGGGATGTCTAGTGCTATAGTTTTTGTATTGTTAAATATGAAAAACCTGTACATTATATGCAATTTACAGTTTTTCTGCAAGGGCTATGGGACAAATAGTGCAGCGTTTCTTACTTAATTTCTGGACTTCCTAGTCCTGCACGTGCGAATTACTCTTCTCCAAAGTGAAAGGAGTATAATTACAATTTAAAATCCTTCTTGGTCTTTTAATAAAAAGCAGGAAGGAAACTCTCTGATGGCAGACTTGAATATGCAGTCTGTGTGACTTTTGAATAATCATGATGATGAGCTCGCTCTGTGTTAGTTGCGATAATTACCAATTTTTTCAGTAGTCATACCTAATAGTCCTGGGAGGCAGGGAGGTTGGACCAAATTGGACATGTTGCCATAGAAGTGTGGATCACAAGGTGTTGGCTTCTTTCTTTGTTTGGGGTCTTGTGGCGGTTTGGTTTCTTGTGGTGGTGGTGGTTTTTTCCGATGTTGTAGGAGATCTGGGCAGGATTTGGCAAAGCTACTAAAAAGCATAAAGGCAGAGCTTCAGGCTTGGTCCAGTTGCTCTTTCAAAGGACTGGAAACATTTCAGTAAGTTGTCATGAAGCAGATGTATTCCATGGTACAAACTGTTTAGGAAACATTTTAGTTTAGTTGAAAATAGGTGCCCCATCAGAAGGTTATCCAGACTATGTTAAGCTCTAATGTCACCTGAGGCATATGAAGGGAGGGAGGTAAACCTGCAACTGTTCTGCTGCTTTGGGGAGGCAATGCGGGGTGTCTGAGTGGTGTTGGGAGCTCTTCGGGGTGCACTATAGAAGGCCTGAGAAATTATTGTGTTTGTGGAAACATGGGGTTTTCTAGCCATAGTGATTTATTCCCAGAGAGAAGCTTCTGTGAAGATATTTGTTAATTACGTGCTTCTTGCTATAAAGCAGAAAAATCAGTGATCTAATCCTAAGGATAGAGAACTGGGGACATAGACCAAAGGTTATTTATTCCAGCATCATGTCTCCGGCATTGGGCAAGTGGAGTAACAGGGCCAGCAGAATGTCATCCTTCCCCAAAATACTTTCCCAGCTTCCAGTTTGAAGTTCAGAGATTTCCTCCGGCAGAGGTGGAGTCTTCCTATTAAATGGGTTTAATTTGTTCAGTTGCCTTCTGAATGCGTGTGTAGTGGTGGCCTCTGGCAGGGGGAGGTTCTGCAGCTTCGCTCTGTGTTGTAAGGAGAATCACTGCAACCTGTCACGCAGCAATTTAGAACCTAAATCTGCTCATCAGTTTTTTTTCTGGACAGCAGTAGTGTAAAAATCAGGGGAGTGTGTTGCATACGTGCTGGCATCAACCTGTATGCAGCGTGTGTCGGGAGGGAGGGCTGCGTGTGTGTGTTGATGCAGAGTTGCTATGTTTGGCTAATTTTTTGCCACGCTTATTAATTTGAATTTGATAATGCACAAATACTAATTGACAGGATTGTTGGCTTTCTTACATGTTATTTTCCTTTCCTAGCTACGACAATTAGTTAATATGTGCATCAACCCGGATCCGGAGAAGCGACCAGACATAACCTATGTCTATGATGTAGCGAAACGTATGCATGCACACACTGCGAGCAGCTAAACAGACATCAGATCATGAAGAAAAAGCAGAAACAATCAAGTATTTTAAGTAAATCATCCCACCTCGTTGTTTGTGTGTTACTGAAATGTAATTATTTGAAGCTTACTGTTGTGTTTTGAATTGTAAACCGATCTATATACAGCCCTTGTTGTTTTCTGTTTGTTGTTTTTTTTTTCTAACTTACAGTTTTACAACAGGTCTAAATATGTAAAGCATAACTTTGAAAGATACCAAGAATGACTGTTTTCCATTTTAAATGGATTCAAGTATATTTGCTTTAATAACAAAATTGTATTCAGTTGGGCCTCAGTTCTAAAACCCAGTTGCACTTTTGCACATGATACAGATATTAGGCTTCTTATCTAAAAGCAAAATGTCTGAATCTCTCACCTTTCTAGTAATTTATGGAAAGTATGAATCAGCACAGTTAACTTTATTTTAGTCTTTGTTCTAAGAGGGACATAATTGTTGGAGAAGGTTATTGTATTTTATATTGAATTGTAATTTGCATTTCTTATCGTAAGACTAGACAAGTGATAGGATTAGTTCTCTGCTTGCCAGCTGCAGGAAAAATTGTCATGCTGAAATTTTTGTAACATCCCTTTTTGTTATTCTGTCATAATGCACATAAAATGTTTGTTGGAGGAGGTTTTTTTGGGGGAATTTAAGGTGTTGATTCTGCAGCTTGATTGTTTTCAATAGGCTTGTGCAGCACTGCCCTGGGGCAATAGGAATCTTCATATTCCGTCTTAAAACCATGCAGATGCTGCTTGTAGCAAATAGGGTTCTTCTGAGGCTAGCCTTTCTGACAAGGTCTGATTAAAAGATGCTTTAATCTTTAAGTTACAATTTTGCAACTGTTGATGTATATGTCACTGTTTGTAGATTTTTGCGTTTGAAATCATTTGAATGACCTTACAGTATATTTAAATTTTAAAGTGTTTTTTTTTTAAATACAGAAACCTTTTTGGAAAAGATATAATAGTATAGTATAACACAAAATGTATTCTTCATGAATATCTGGTTTTGTATACTGTATCCTGACAATTAGTTTTATATTTAGGAAAAGTAAATTTTAGATTTTATGTTTAAGAGAAAAGTTGCCACTCCTTCATTTGAGAAATATATATGTAAAATGTCTTGCATTACATGTCTACGTTAGTTGAAAAGGAAATTCACAATATTTTTGTTAGACCTTAGCACCTTTTTGGGTATGTTTAAATAATATTTTTAAAGAAGGAAAGTGTTGTCGTCTTAAATGTGGTAAAAATGGAGAATGGACTGATATTTCTTTGAGTTTCAAGACTGAACTTTTTATACAGAGCTGTCAAAACATAATTATTACCAGTGATATTGCTAAGAAACTGTTACAGTCAGTTCAATCTTTTTCCTTATGTGGGTAAAAAAACATTAGTTCAAATAAAAGCAGAGATATGTACATACACATATAGGTTCTAGCTGCAGTGAGCTCCCTGTACACTGATTTTTTTTTTTCTTTGTTTCTCTGTGCAGCTTTAATTTTTGATTTGATATAATGCTCACAGAGTTTATGGATGAAATGTTCAAGCTAGGTCAGGGGTTTTTCTGGCTTTGTATTTTTTAAAACTGCAAATACTATGGAAATTGTGTTTGGTAAAATACAGGAGTTTTTAAACAGTATGTGCCAGATCATCAGCTTATCTTAGTATGTATTTTTTCAAATTTTTGTTTTCAGATTTTGTAGGATAAATCCTTAGTTTTCCTGCTAGCTTCTGTCTATACTTCATCTTGTAGGAGTTCAGTGGAACAATTTGTAGGGAGGAAGTATTAGAGAAACCTGGATTTGTGTCTAGCAACTTCTAGATGTGTTTTCATTTATTATCTGATTATTGGATTTTTTAAATGATGGTTCTGTTCTGTAACAATAGTTCATGTGTCACAGAATGACATGGTTTGTATTGGAAAAGGCAGCACAGTACCTGCTTGAGCACCAGCATTAGCTCTTAAGATGCACAAGTACTCAAACAATATTTTTTCTGAAATGTACTAGAACATTAAAAAATTACTGAAGAGAACCCAACACAGACTATTTGCATTTAATATTACACATCAAGTATTGAACTTTCCTAAAAGAAACCAATAATGGATTTCTTTTTTTTTCCCCCTCCTGTCTGTAAGGATACATTGGGTAAAGAAAACATGAGTTAGGAGTTAACAAATGTGCATACTTAAGCATTTAAATTTTTTTATTGTGTGGTTTTTTAAAAAAATATTTATGATTAAATCTTGTGCTGAGGAAAAGAAATAATCCTATTTTAAAATCTGTAAAATGAATGGTACAGATGACTGTGGTACCAAACTTTATAATTAAGAAGCCCATACGGGTTAATAGAACTGCTTGTATAACTGGGGATTGTAGAACCTATCCCTGAAGTGAAGCACCTAGTAACATAGGAAAATAAGTCTGTTCCAACACTCCCATGTGTGCTATACACTTATAAAATAGTTTCTTTTATAAAACGCCATTCGATTTTTCATATGTTGTTGACGGTGACACTTGGCACTATTTATTTTAAGCTATGGCATTGTGTGTTTATTTTCTTTAAAGGGAATGTTGCATTTGTAACCAAAATGTCTGAGTGGCTTCTCCTTTTATTTTGGTAATGCTATGGTATTCACTTGCTTCAGGAGTGAACTTTGTGCTTTGATTGACATGGCATAAAATTTCCTGGCTTGATAGCTCCTCTGCTGTCTGGCACTCTAATAGGAATAAAACACAGAGATTAAATGTAATGTAAAAATTATAGTGTTTCTATGATATTTTTTCAAACTTTTCTTGTTACAGATATATATATATATATATATATATACACATATATGTTACAGTAGATGGTACCTATCTTGTGGACAGTTTACTGCTTCCAGCAGTTGATTATAGGTGAGTTTTCTTGGCTGTAACAAAAGACAGTACATTCAAAAAAAAATCTTTTTCATATTATTTGTCAAAAATCTGTCTAAAAATACTGTGTCATATATATTCACAATTAACCCCAAAAGAGTGTGTTTATCTAAAATCTAAAAACAAATCTAGATTTATTTTCAAACTATATGAAAATATCTGAAAAGCATAAAAATGAGAGAGCTCTCCCATTATGGCCTCAGTCCTGTGAGCTCTTGCTTATAGGTAGGATGTTTTTTATGTAATTTCAGTAATTTTCAGTGAACCTCATATGCACACATGAATAAATAATAATCAGTAGGATATATAGAAATGATGCGCTCAGATCACTTTTTATCCTTTCTGTATGTCACTGGCTTGGTGGCAGGGAATAATGTGGGGTTTTGCACTCTTCTGTTGCACTCTAATGATCCAGCCACCAATTGTATGAGCAGGCAATAGGAGTGTGGTGTCTTTTTGTAATGAGCAGAAACTTTAAAAACATGCCAGTATACCAGAGGATGAAATACAGGATTTAGAAGTCTCTGAGAAGGCTGGTGTTTTATTCATGCTCATGATTAAGAAAGCTATAGAGTGAAAATCTTGACAGAGGCTTGGAAATGGAGGACTTCTGATGCCAGTGGTTCTTGGATATCTCTGAACGGGACCCAGATTTGCAGGGATGTTTGTTTTCGACAATCTGTCCGCTTAATCTCTGTCTTTGCTGTTATATGTTGAGATGAGAATGTTAATGGCTGAATTTGAATGCTGGTGGTGAATGCTGCATCGGGTATTTGAGCTTTTAGGAACAGGAGGTTGATGTGAGGGAGAGGCAATGACGTCTTGCTTTGTGGAGAGTTAATTTAATCTGGAAGAAAAGGTTCTGGATAGCAGAGTTCGAATCCTTGTTTTTCCATCATTCTTAGTACTACTTAACCAGTCAAAAAGTGTTTCTAACCCTACCATATCCCCGTTTCTTCTAGCCAGTGGCAGTGCTGGTCTGCTGAATTTCTGCTCTCTGGGTTGCTGAATAACTAAACCTTCCTGCCAAGATCATCCCAGGAGGGAAATACGGGCGCTGGGCATGCCCAGTGGGCTGTTACTTACATTTCCAAACGTAACTCAAATATAGATTTTTAAGGTTCTTTTTCAAACTCTATTCCCTTCCATGAACCTTGTTCTCCAGTTAATGCTTTTGAAAAATTGTTTCCCTTTCGTATTCAGTTCTGAAGTCCTGTGATTCCTGTGTTCCACCGCTTCGGCTGTCCTGTTGTCTTCTCTACCCAATTCTGTTCTGAAGTCACCTGTGTCTAGTTTTTTTAGTGGCCGGTAGTTTGCTTTGTGACTTTGCTAAACTCAGCCCATTTCTGTCTTCTCAAATTCTATCCCTCACCATGGGCAAGAGCTTTTTTTTTTTTTTTTTTTTNTTTTTTTTTCCCCCCCTGGTAAGTACTTAACTGTTTTTCTCGCCTAATGCCTTTGATTTCTAGTTTTAGACAGATTTTCTCACTGCCTCAATCATTCCCATGACCTTGTCTTTACTAAATACTGTTCACTTTATTATCTCTCATTTCGAAATTCCCTTTCTCTGATCACTACCTGCTCTCTTTCAGCTTATCTGTCTTTCTCTCTCCTCTACCCTGTCACTCACTCCTTTTGGGATCTCCGGTCTATTAACCTTTCTGACTCCTTTACTCTTCTCAGCTGCCTCCTTCCTTCATTGGCCTCGCTTCCTTTGGCTCACTGGTCTTTATTTTCATCTTTATCTGCTTCTCTACACATGGTTTCTTTGGTTGCTTCTTCCATTGCGCTGTCTCCATTTCTCTCCCCACATTTTTTTTTCTTGTAATTTTGTAATTTCCATTCCTGCCTTTCCCAGTATCTCTGAAGCATGTAATCACAACACAGCTTTGGACTCAGCTTTGCCTTACCTCTTGTAATTCTCTTTCCAAGTGGACTTTTTAACCACTTTCATATCACCTTTTTTTTTTTCTTGCTGAACTTGCTTGCAGGTTTGCTGTTCGTTTGATTTCTCCATTCATTCTTGATACAAAATGTGTCTTCAAAACCAATCCTGATTTTTTGCATAAGGAGATCTTTTTCAAAATTGTTCTGCTTCTAAGAGTCTGTTTCTGAACTGGGCTTCTCTGCGTCTTAACTATATGAGTTTGCCCCTTCTATTTCTGTACCTTTTATGTCTCTCACTCATTTTGTTGAGTGGCTTCTTCCTCTTTAAATCCTCCTCTCGTTTCCCTCACTAGCAGCCAAGTTTTTCTTTCCTCTGTCTTGAAGGGGATGGCACCCGTCATCCTAACTGATTCTCTTCGCTAATACTTTGTCTTTTATTCCCCATTTGTCATCCTCTAGTTTAATGTACCTGAACACCCTCCCTTCATGTTGTTTTTGGGTTTTTGGCTTCACACTTTAATTTGAATGCCCCAAAAGCCCACCGCTTCCTTCCCCAGTTCGGTTCTCCCATAGGTCTATCTCCCGATGATTCCGTGAGTATCCAGCCACAGTCTCAGACCTGTTCAGATTCAAAGATCTGATTTTTATTCCGATCTCCCTCTAGGCCGTTTTCTAACATCCCTGACAATTTCACCTTCTTATTTTCTGAGGGCCTCAACTTTCCTATCTCTGACACTTCTCCCATGCCTGCATATCAAAGGCAGTAGTATCAGATGCCAGCCCTCTTCACTACCTGTGTTCTTTCTTATCTTTTATCTTCACTCTTTTAACCTCTGTGTCATTTTGACTTATTTTCTCCCTTCAAAGTATCACAATTGACAGGACTAAACTCCTGTCGTTGGGCTTTGGGTGTTTCACGTGCTGAAGAAGGAACTCCCCCACATTACTACTTGTTTTGTGTTTTCAAGAAACTTAAGTCCCACAAATTTGGTCTTATTTCAGGACCGTAGAGCTGGAGTAGATTCTATTCCTGCAAGTGCTTCAAAGATCCTTGAATTTGGGCCTTGATTTAGTTTTCTGCTGCTTCAGTACAAAGGCTTTGCCCTTCATTTCTTTGTATTGACTGTAGATGACTTTCTCTTGTCTTGTTTCTGCACACACAGCTCACAGTTGTTTTCTTGTTGAAGCAACTTGATTTCAGTGCTGAAGAGCTTCCCTGGCTGGATCCAGAGGGTTAGGCACAAGGCTCCTTTTTGCCGCTGTCCCACCCTTTGCTGGCTGCCCGGGGTGTCCTGCTTGTCTGAAGCTGTGCCCTGCTGCGCGGCAGGGCAGCGTTGGTTCGGCTGAGCCAGCTGCCAGCAGGGTAGCTTGTGTGTGTGTAGCAATACCGCAAGTTCTGAGCAGCAGCCAAACGTCTGTTTGTCCTGTAGCTCTAGAACTGAGCTCTCTGCTGGACTGCTTCCCTGTCCATGCTACCCGGATTTCTAAAGCCAGGTCAGATCCGCCTGTGTGGCGGACTGCACAGTTTTCCGTGTAGGTACACGACCTGACTTGCCAGTTCGAGCAGGGGTTCGGATTTAGGAGACTGGGTGTTTGCAGAGATTCACTGTTGGTCAAGTTGTCTGACCTTTGCTCATGATTATCCTCATATGTTGAGACTGAGAAGCAAAATTCTCCATGAAACTAAGAAGTTAGAGGGGTTGAGACTGTAGGATGTAGAGCTGAATGTCAGAATCAGTTTGGTGTGTCAGGGTGTACACACATTTAATCACTGTTTATTTGCACCAGAATAATTCTTTTGTTTTAGAGGATCAGTTGCTGGCTAGCACAAAACCAAGACTTTAGTGTTTTTGGGTTTTATGTTTTTTCTTTGTTGCTGGTTTGTATTATGTCATACCATTAATTTGTTCTTCTACAGCTGCCTTAATGATGGGTGGAGGCCATACACCTTTTTTATGGTTGAAATATTCTGTTCATATGGAAATAAAAATAAATTATAAAATTAGGTGCATTGAGTCCTACCTGATAGTTCTGCTTGCTTTGCATTTAAATCCTAGCAATAGGACATGGTCTCAGACTGGACAGAAATGGTCCCCCAGACAGATGTTTTGGGGTTCCCTGCTTCCTTTCCCGCTGGCTCCTCATTCTCTGGCTTCCCTGGGGCAGTTGCCGCGGTCATGGCACTGCCAGTGTATCAAGGGCTGATGGAAACTTGGAAACTAAAATGTTGATGTTATCTTGCTTATATTCCTGCGGTGTCCTTTCTCAGTGTGAATAGGAAATCTCCCATGTAGAAATGACTGGGAAGATCTTGGGTATTGTAATACAGTCATTTATTGCTCTGTACACATTTAGCATTAAAAATGTGTGTTTGCTGTTACAAAGAGCGTTTTAAATCATGCAAGGGCTCTTAGTTTGCCTTTCAGTGTGGTGTTGGTACTCCTCTGTACACTTCATTTCCTGGTGGTTTGATGCCAGTCGTGCCGGAGTGTTGTAAAGATGATAATTCAAGACGAGTGTTGCATTTTCTGGTAAGATTTTGTTGGGAGAGGGGAACAAGAGAAGCATTAATTGATTTGTTTGAATTTGGCTGCTGATCGTGCTTGAATCAAATTTATAGAATCACTCAGGTTGGAAAGGACCTTGAGAGAGGTCTGCAGCCCAGGCTCCTGCTGAGAGCAGAGTCGGTGCTGAATCCCGACCAGGGCTCCGGGCTTCAGCCAGCTGGACCCTGAAAACCTCTAGGGACAGAGACTGTGCAGCTTCCCCGGGCAGCCTGCTCCAGTGCTCAGCTAGCTTCACTATGAACCTTGTTTTTCTTATGTTCAGTCAGAAACTCCTCACTTACAAATTAGGGCTGTTGGTTGTTCTCCTGCCACTCCTCAAATGTTCGTTATATCGCAAAAAAGGTAAGTCAGATACTGAAACAAACAGAACTGAGGACGTTTTGTTTTCCAAAAATGTTGTTGCAAACAAATAAATATGTTCTTGTAGTACTTCTGCATCCTGTATGACATGTATAGAGTATATTCATTTCCTACTTGAGTGTAAAATAAAATTTTTGTCAGTAAAAGTTGATTTAAAACTTCTGTGATGTTTATGGCCTGGTTGTTCTCAGTGGTTGCCTTTTAAATCTACTAGAGGTTTCCTGGCAGAGCAGTTCTGCCCTCCGTGGTGAAGCAGGGAAGTTGGGATCCTGAACATAGCTTTGCGTTTCTGTCTTCTGGAGCCTGCCTTGAGGAAGGTACCCTGCTGCTGGGGATGGGGTGGAAAGGAAGCTAACGTAAGTCAGAATAACTAGTGGTTGTGGGAACTCTACTTTTGAACTCTCATGTGCTGGTGGAAACTTGCCTAGAGAGATTTATCAAAACTGAGATTTAATGATGAAAATGACCTAGAGGGGGGATAGGTTTTTTTTTTGGTAAATTTTCCCATGTCTTAAATGAGAATACAACTTTGAAAGTTCTGACCACAAACTTCTTGGAAGCAAATAAAGAATATAACAAATAGATTCAGTTCCAAATTTGACAGAAATTCAGTCATATGAGACAGTTTCCTTAAATGAAGAAGAATTTCTTGATCTTTTAAAACATCATTTAAGAGTTATCAATCTGTCAGGGTGGTGGTGGCTGTGTCTCATTTTTGTACTGGAGCTTTTACTAGACCTGCTCGTGGGGTATCGCAGCTATCCGGGCTGTCTGGCAGCCAGGGTCCTTTGTCTGCTTCATTCTACATCAGTGCAGCAGAGGGAGCGTGGTGACAGTGTGCCTTGCGTAGCTTTGGCTTCCAGGCAGGTCCTGGCGTGGGGTGGAGCGGCACATGCTGCTCTCTTCCCCTGCCTTGGGTGGGAAGAGTCTTTGTAGGTAGTTCGAATGGAATATCCAACAATAATAGTAAGTCAGTAATTTGAAGAGCTATGTACAGTTGCCTTGTTTCTGTAATGTAGTTGTTACACGCCAGAGCTTACATGGATATGGAGGTGACTTCAATAACTTGGTCCATGTATAACTGCAGAAATAGGGCCAGGTTTGCCCTGTCTTGTTTTTATATTTTCCCGTGGCGTGTTTTTGTTGTTGGTTGGGTTTTTTTCCTGGTTTCTGGTTTGTTTTGCCAAACACTTATTACCTTAAAATGATAATAAAAACAATATATATATGGAATAATAATTTTATATACATGTATATATCTTAGCAATTCTTGCAAAACACTGCGTGCTTCTTGATAGGAAACTTTTGTAAGTGGGTCTGTAGTCACCCCGACATACCTGCTGCTAGCTGCCCTTCACTGTCCCATGGCACCGTTGTGAATGTGAACATGTTTTCTTTGTTAAAATCTTAAGGACTGATCCTATGAACGTAAAATGCAAGGCATGCACCTTTAAAAAAATTTCCACGTACTGCAAAATGAGGCAATTATTTGGTTTTTCCAGAGCCCTGTTTCCTGTAGGTGGGTGTCAGTGGTAAGTCTGGCCGTTAGCAAGGCTGGCGCTGGTTGGAGCATCATTAAAGGGAAGCCTGCTGACACTGGCCATTGATCCAACCGCCGGCACGGGGCCTCTGGGCCACCGGCTTTCCTCCCCCAGCTCTTACTTCTCCCTGGGGACAACCAGTTGGAAGAAATGACCCACTTTCCTGGAGTTCTTACAAGCAGTGGGCAATTCGATGTGAATCGTCAGCTCCAGCTAGCAGGGCAAAGGATCATGCAGGTGACCCTTATCTGTTGTTGTCATTCTGTTGCTGTAACGTTTGGCCATCCCTCACAGTGTCACAGATCCCAAGAAGACCTTGTGAAACTCCACCAGTGCAGTATTTGGAAGGCTGTCATCTTTTAAAGCGGCTACGAAACAAAAGGGTGGTGATTGTTTTGAGCTGTAATCATTTTTTTTAAAGTTCTGCCTATTTAGTAATGAAATATTTGTGATGCAAAGCAATCTGTTTCTGAAAGTATCTTCTATTTGAAAATTGCTTTCTTTTTCATTTTCTGAGAGTGCACAAATGTATGACAGTGGTCCCAAATGGGTAGAAACAGATGATGTTCAGGTAATATCCACAAAATGGAACATATTTTTCCCATTTCTTGTTGTTTTCAGTCTCAAATGTTGTCTTCAAATGGCATTAATAGCTCTCAAAATGGCTGCAAGATTTTAGGAAAACAACTTAGGTATTCTAATACGGTGGGCTATGAGAACTTTGCATTTATTTTGCAATTCATGATTTATGTTTCCTTTCTGTAAGAAATTTAAATGAGGCACGGTACGATTTTGTTATTAGAGTAGTACCCAAATGCCGTGATCATGATCAGAGTCCCATTGGAACTAAGTGGTGCATCTATTTGAGAATATTCTCTGTATTGAAGACAGTCTCTCATCTAATTAAATAAATTTTTGCAGTAAGTTGCCTCACATGTTGATTTGGAATACTGGCACTCATTGTCTGCAGCAGAGTACCTTCCAAATGTATAACTTCTGCCTGCTTTATTGGACTCTGGAATTTGGCCTTTTTATTTCCTCCTAATTTTTAATTTCTGGCTTTGGACCATCAAGCTACTGCAAAAAGAACTGTAGATCGTAATTGTAATTTATTTCACAGTAATTGAGCATAAAATTCTGTGCTTAAAATGCAACCCTAAAACACAGCTTCCTTTTAAATCAAATATTCTGCAATTCTCTCATAAACTTAAAATATGGTCAGTGTTACGTCTGTACATAACTTCGTAATTTTATGTAATGAAAACCTGAAATAGAAATTCTTTGTTTGACTGCATAAAGAGCCTTAGAGTTGAAACTGCAAGGAAATCAATTGTGTTTTTCAGCCCTCTCAATAATTGTCTTTATATTCATTCTTTAAGGTCCTAAGTTGAAATGCAATATTTCATTCCTGACATTTAATCCATGAAAATGTCCTTGGAGATGTATTATTCCCTTAAAATAATTTACGTGTACCCTACAATGAACACATACTGCTGGGGGTGTATCAGAATCGGTTTTGCTCTGCTACACGGCATAAATAGGAAACATATACATGGCTCATTGGAAATTGGTTCATATCGTTAGGATATGACGAAAGTGGTGGTGTAGGCTTGGACTATTTTTTGGGGTATTTATAAAAAAAAGAACACTCTCAAACTTTTAACAGAGGATGATAGCATGAACTAACACTGCATCTTTGGCTATTCTGATTTGTATAGTATTTTGTTTAGTTTTTAAATGGATAAAGGCGGTATTTCTGAGCTCAGAACTCTGTTTAAAACCACAGTAGGTCATTAATTTGGATTTGTATGCCTCCTATACACCTCTGCTCAAATTAAATTAGTTTTCCTACTAGTTAAGAAAGAAGAATGGAGCAAGAGTTATTTCTATTACGGTAGTACCTCTTCGTATTTCTAAACTAGCTAAAAGTCTTAAAGATGTGTCGCGTAGGAGTATCTGTTCTGTTGAGCTCTATGGCTGTCCATCTTTGGACATCAGAAAAGGACTTGATTATTTACAGGTACCGAACATTTATTATGTAGGTGTGGGCATCATGGATGCTTTTAAATGGGATATCTGAAAAATCACTTGAGTGCTGTTGAAAGTGCTCAAGTGATTTTAGGACAAGAGGAAATGGCCTCCAGTTGCGCCAGGGGAGGTTTAGGCTGGAGATTAGAAAAAATTTCTTCACTGCAAGAGTGATGAGGCATTGGAACAGGCTGCCCAGGGACGTGGGGGAGTCACCATCCCTGGAGGGGGTCAGGAAACGTGTGGATGTGGTGCTTGGGGACATGGGTTAGTGGGTTGGGTGGGGTTGGGTTGATGGTTGGACTTGATGATCCTTGAGGTCTTTTCCAACCTTAATGATTCTGTGATTCTATTCTATGAAAAGCCTGATTTCCTGCTCCGTATGGAAGAACATGACACGCTTTCTACCTTAATGACCCTGAGTGTACAGGTTGGCCCTAATCATGTCTCTCTTTCCATTTATTTTTCCATGCGACTTGCACAATGGGGCTTTCCGTCGTGTGCCAGACAGATGTTCCCAGGCAGAGTACTTCACAGGAAATGGTGTAAGTGAGCAGGAGTCCTAGCGGAGTCCAGCAGCTTTGGAGCAGCATGCAAACCTCACAACTTCTACCCTCCTCTTGTATATTTGTAGCTCTGGTTTCTGCTCTTTTTCTGCAGTGCAGCCAGTTCCTACAGCACTTCTGGCCTTTTTTTAGCATTCCCAATTTCAGTGGGATCCTGTATTTCACACCATGCGTAGCTCTCAGTTCTGCCTTTTACCTCTTAGCTTTGCTCTGTTCTGTGAATTTTTTTCTGTGCTTTGAGAATCTTTCCTTTCAATGTTACACCCTTTTCACAGCATCTGGCGTGGTAACCTTGTACTTCTCATTCTCCGAGTAATTTTGTGCTTGCTTTCTCATGTACTGCTGCTGTGATTTGAGGATGAGGTTGCTTTTGTGGTTTCTTTCCCTAGTGAGACGTTAAAATCCTTTCCATTCTGAGAATCTGGTAACATCACGAACTACTTTGCTGCAGTCCCAGTTTGGTGGAAGTTGGACTAGGAGCCTCTGAGCTTTGTGGTACTGACCTGGATCACAAAGGATGCGTTACCAAACAGAATTTGCACGTGACAGCTATTGAGAAAATTGAGAGGCCACAGTATGGAGGATTTTGAAGGAAAAAAATTTGTCTAAGTGGAGATCTCGAGTAGTGCTCGGTAGAGTGTGGGATTAGGTCTTAAACAGACACTTTTACGAAGAGAACTTGTGCAGCTTTACAAGTAACAGAACAATTACCCGCAGGAGAGCACCTTTTAAAATGATTGCTGGAATCTGGCTGCTACTGGTGAATTTGCTGTTTTCTCTATTTTCTCCATTAATATTCACTGCAGAGGAGAGCAAATAGGGATTTTCTTTTTGAAAGATCATTTTGTTAATAGATGCGGGCTGTATAATAATGAAGAAATTCTTTTTCTGTGGTTGTGTAACAAATATACTTCTCTTTGATTAGCACTAAACTTTAAGAACAAATGAGGATCCAGGCTGTGATTTCTGTTTTAATTATTTTTTTTAAATGGCACTTTCTTTTATTGATGCCAGCAAAGATAACTGCATGTTTGGTTACAGTTCCATAACTTTTTTTTTTTATTATAACTTCTGGTTTCTTTAGATTTTCTTTCACCACAAGATCTGCCACGCTTAAGAGAAAATATAAAGAGCAGCAGTGTTTTGCAGAATCATTTGTTCTGAGACAGATGTTGTCATCAATACAGAAATACTGAAGCGCCCTTAAATCCTTGGGTGTGCCTCTGGCACTGATGCTTGCACTACTCGTGCTTGCTTACTTTTGGAGATCAATATTTCTTGGTCTATTTACTAATACAAAATGACTGGTTTTGTTTTTGGCTAAAATGTGGTGGGGTTGGTTTGTTTGTTTGTTTTTTCCCAGTTTCTAACAAATTGCTTCTTTTGATTTCTGAGGCTTGATGGGCCCCTGGCGTTGGCAGGTGGTGGAGTGACACAATGCGAGATGATGTGCCCAAGTAGTTGGACATCACTTGTCATCTTGTAGACAAGTGAGGCAGAGGAAATAAGAGACTACACGAGTCTCTCAAATATACAGGCGAAAAAAAAATGACATTTTCCATAGGATAGAAATCTTTTCCTGTAGCTGCATCCTTCCATCTTGTCCCCAGAGCGGTTCGGTTCCTCGTGCTGTTTTATCTACACCAGATTTGAGGTATCGGAAGCGAGTATGTGCAACATCTTACCTGTAATAAATAGCTCCACGTGTAATTTCACTTCTCTTAAGATTTTTGTTTGCTTCCTGTAGTGCAAGTAAGAAGCCGTTAAAGGTAGGAAAGATAGAAATAATGATCTTTAGTGTTATAGCCTATGCTAAATGCAAGTTATATAAGCATCGCATCTGGAATATTGTGTCCAGTTCTGGGCCCCTCAGTTCAAGAAGGACAGGGAACTGCTGGAGAGAGTCCAGCGTAGAGCCACAAAGATGATGAAGGGAATGGAGCACCTCCCTTATGAGGAAAGGCTGAGGGAGCTGGGTCTCTTTAGCTTGGAAAAGAGGAGACTGAGGGGTGACCTAATTAATGTTTATAAATATGTGAAGGGTGAGTGTCAGGAGGATGGAGCCAGGCTCTTCTCTGTGACATCCAGTGATAGGACAAGGGGCAATGGGTTCAAGCTGGAACACAGGAGGTTCCACTTGAACATGAGAAAAAACTTCTTTCCAGTGAGGGTGACAGAGCACTGGAACAGGCTGCCCAGAGAGGTGGTGGAGTCTCCTTCTCTGGAGACATTCAAAGCCCGCCTGGATGCGTTCCTGTGGGATCTGATCTGGGTGTTCCTGCTCCGGCAGGGGGATTGGACTGGATGATCTTTCGAGGTCCCTTCCAATCCCTAACATTCTGGGATTCTGTGATGTATCTCGCTATAAAGAACTGCTCAGTTCCTGGTTGTTTCACAGTGATTGCTTGGTTTTTGACCACACAGGCTTATTCACTTTGTTCCAGGCAGAGGCATACCTCAGCAATTTGTGAAGTTGTTCAGAAGCACAGAAGCTCATGCATGGGTTTAAGGGGGAGCTACCTATGAACATGTTTCTCAATTTTCTATCACTCTGGGACAGCATGGTGACAAATGCTTAGCAAATTTCTCCCTCAGATGGTCTGTTTTTCCTAAATCTCCCAAAGCTTTATGAAATCCATCAGAAGACATCAGTGCAAATGGAATGAGCTCGTTGGAAGAGCAGCCCGTGCTGCTGCTTGAGCTGCCTCTGAAGATACGCAGCGTGCTCTTCCCCTCCGTGTGTGCAGCAGGCGTGAGCGAAGAGGCAAATGCAAGGTTAGGAAACCCTGCGAAGTGATGGCAGGAGGCTGTTCACCTCTCCCAGGTTAAGGAAAATACAGTTATGATGTTGAGAAAAAGGAGTGGCCCAGTTCAGAAGTCAAGTTGCCTTAAAATCCTTTGTGTAGTAAACACATCAAGTTCCCAGGGATGGTTTTGACTGGGAGCTTTACAAAGGTTCCCCCAAAAGGTGGTGTGTAACGGCTCCTCTTGACGTGCTTCACTCGGGGATGAAGCACACTACGTGCTGCTTGGGGTTCATCAGGATCAATGTCTTCCAGATTGCTGCTGTGCTGCTCAAACTGCAGACCTTTCTTTTGGAAATTCCTTTATCTGATGTAGGAGTTGAGTATTTTTAAAGATCTGTCTGCAGGTGTGTCTACTTCTGCAGTGAATTTATAACTGATTTTGAAACAAACTTAATTTGGAAGGAAAAACCCAATGCTTTCCATTGTTTTTCCTATAGTGCATTATCTTGTGTTTGACCATAGTGAAATCATCAGCTATTTGTTTCCTTTTGATAAATGAATTTTGCAGTTTTTCACAGTTTTCTCCAAGCTCGACAGTTCTTAATTAATCTGTAGTATTTGCAAGTACTTCAACCCTATTTTAATTACAGTAGTACCTATACAAACACCTAATATTCATTGAAGGTTTTCTGTTTATTGCATGCTATTTCATCATATTCTGAGGCAAGAATATTGTATTTTGGGTCACAGCAGGTTTGGATTGCATTTTTCTTATGATCCAGTGATTGTTTTATGCTTTGGAATGGTGCTAATTTAGAGAGAGTGGCAAACACGGTGCCCGCTGCCACTCCAGCTACTTAGCGGTCACCAAGGCATCCTCACTTAATGACATTTTTCTTTGGAAAAGCAATCTTTCCCGGAAGGAGCAGGTGTTGACTCCACGTGTTGGGGACAGCCATCATGCAGCAATATACATGCATGCAAGAGAAAAACAATTTTAAAGGGATTTTTTTTCTTTTTTTTTCAATTGAAGCTTTAAAACTTGAAACAAATAGTTTCTACAACGCACACGATGGGTGTGTTGGGTCTTTGTGGCCGAGTGACTTGTATACTGGCAACGTTGGAGTTTCTTTAAAGCTCATTTAATATCAAACTGTAAATCTTTGCTGGCTTCATTTGATCCCGTTTCCAGTGTGGCTTTAGCAGTGCTGTTGGGTCAGGAGGAGCTGGGATTGTGTCTGGGTTGTTTCCTTGGCTCTGTTGGGTGTACACTGGTCCCGTGCCACTGGCTGCCGGGCTCTCTCCCGTAGTGGCAGGTGGGTGTGCGTACCACCGTGCCCCCTTCCGAGAGGGTGGGAAGCGATCCCCCACCACCACCCCAACCCCTCAGCGCTGCCGTGGGAACCATAGCTCCAGAAAGTACTGCATATTCATTTTTCCAAGCAAACGGTAGCAGTGAAGTTTTCTCTGGTTCCCATGCTGGCCTTATTAGGCAGCTAAGGAAAAAATATCTATATCTACCCCCACTTTCCCCTTTATGATGAGGATGTGTAAGAGACAACCTTTCCGTATATACATATTATGCCTGCTGAAAATTAAGGCTAAAAATACTCTCTCCAAAAATTCCAAGCAAACGGAGAGCTTCTAAGGTATTGTTGAAGTAAGCTGTGAGTTACGAATTAGAAAGCCCTGTGGCCCAGTAAGAAAAGGATTTTGTGGTCTCTTTGTACCGTTAAAATTTTGTACGGAAACAAGCTCCCACTGTCTGAAATACCATAACGTTTTACAAGATTACAGAAGATGAAAATGTTACCAGATGTTAAGATCAAGGAGCAAGGTAACTCCTGTTGTCAGATGGAAGAGCTTTTGCTGTTTGGTGCTTCCCCTTACCTTCTCTCCCTCTCTTCTCCTCTGGCCCCCTTGGTTCCCTGTAGAGGAGCAAGGCAGCAGCCTGTCCCTTCTGTAGCTGAAACTATTGCACCCACGCAGGCGAGGGGAGAGGTCTGGGCATCGTTCAGGGCGTATAATTAAGTTGATGATAGGTTGGATGGCCAAAGTCTTTTATCAGAATGGATTCTCAAACTGAACTGCTGTAGATAATTTACTATTAAATGCATTTTCACGAAGCAGAAGAGAAGTCACTGAGAATTGAAAATCCGTTAAGGGCACATGGAAAGGATTGCTAATATCAGGCAGGCTCACCTTATTGCTGCTGCAACGCTTCTATTTTTGCCGTAGCACTTTTTTTCATAATATGATTCAACTATATAAAAGGTTTATGGATTTGAAGCACATCAGAGGTCATTTCCTCCTGTGACTTGCTTAATCAGCTCTGGTACTTTCATATATCCAGCAGGACCTTCCAGACAAAGGTAAGATTAGTAGCGAACCAGACAAAGGGAAAATGGAGGAAAAAAATAGTAGCGGTGAGTACATGCATCAAGCAAGTGTGGCCCAATATTTTTATGGCCTTTTTGATAGATTGCTTTGGCTGCTTCTGGGCGACATTGAATGCAGCATTTTTTTTTTTATCTCTATCCCAGAAGGATTATTCCAATCGTTCACCTTAGATTCTGCACAGAATATTACTTTGATACTGTAATAGCTTTGGAAATGCTGCCCTTTGATGTCAAGAGCTGTATGGAACTGTTCTTTTGATTAAGAAACACTTATACACTTCAAAACCCTAATAATAGATAAAAAAAGAAAAGAAAAAAATGATCATCAATTGTGCTTTATTAAACTAGATCTATGGGAGAGATGCAGAATGTGTGTGCATCTGTATCCCCTGTCTTGATCTGTCATCTTTCTGTTGGAAACGCTCACAGTATGTCCATCTCTGTCTTGAATAGCCCAGGAGTTTCTTTCTTTTTTTTCCCCTCTTCGTTCTAGGACTCTTCCCTTTCTTCTGCCATTGAATGCTTGCAGACTGAGCAACCTGGCGAGCAGTCAGATGGTTATATCCCCCCCGTCCCTCATCCCTGATGGATTGTCAGAGATTTATTGCATACCATTTCCCTTTAAAACCCAGCCTGGTCCATACCAGGACCATACACTTTTTACTAGCAAAGGGCATAATTGAACTAGTGGCCAACGATTTAACTTCGTTTGCAGTCAGTGCCGTTTCAGGGAAATAAATTGCGTACAGTCCTGCAAAGATGTTGGGCTGCTCTTGGCTGTGTCTGCAGACTGAGCGCAGGGTAGGTGTCTGACAGCGGGCAGGGCTGGCAGGGAAACCCCCCGATGTGGCTGTGGTACATCGACAGGACGTCCTATCCACAGAGCAGCTGCTTTTAGCTCAAAGTCACGTTACCCAAGAGCTGAGGAGGTACCAAGTTAATTTGCCAGTTGAATGGCTGTTGAGATTTGCTCTGCAAACAGATTAAAGCTCTCTTATGCTTACTATAGTTACTGGGAGCTTTGTAATGCTTTTGCTCCTGATTTACTCCTGGAGTGCACTGCTCTGTTCTTTGCAAGTTCATCTCTTAATTACTTTGAGATGAACTTTTAACGAAACTTCCTGATCCAGCATTGGTGGGAAAGGGGTGAGACTGCTCCACTTTGAAGCAAGGAAAATGCTTTTTTCATTCTGTACCGTGCAGGTGGGCTTTTGTGTGTGACTTTGTTTGGCATTAAATCCAGAGCCACTGCCTGAAAAGGGCTGAGGAGTGACTGGGCAAACATTGATCTTTTTAAGGAAAAAAAAGAACTGTATGGAAAGAAATATATGCTCGAGAAGATTAAGTGCTTCTCAATAAAACAGAATTGGGATTGCAAAAGTGCCAGTGGACACGGACTGAGATACAGATTGGGGAAAAAACAGAGGATTTGGGGTTTGGCTGAGTGCTGCCAGAGCTGTAAGAACAGAGAGGACTGGTGAAATAATTCTATTTCTGTTTCAAACTTTACATGCCTGTCAGAGTCGCAGCCGCTCCGGCTAAAGCGGAGGCTTCGCAGGCTGTTAGATCCCTGCTGCTTCCCGGGGAAAGCTGTGGAGGAGGGAAGGAAAGTCAGAACATCAGTTCCCAGCTTCACAAGGGAAGGTGTGATTATTTGGCTGCCTTTTCATCCCTGCTCACGGGGCAAACCTTTCAGCCAGCCCTTGCCACTCCCCTCCAGTGCTTTGTATCCAACACGGATGCCTCTCCAGACTTCGAGGTGGGTGTGCATCCCCCACCCCAGTCTGGGAGCTGGGGAGTAGGCTGAATCCAGGCTCTCCCAGGGGTTAGTGGCAGGGATAATCAGAGAACTAAATGAAGACGCTGTGCTCTCAAAGACCCAAACTTGCCCTAAGCAGTGTCTGGGGCTTCACTGAACACCAGACAGCAAAGCAGACTCGGGTGTCTGGAGAGTCTGTTCTCAGGGAATATATTCTGTGACACTTTCTTTGCAGCGTTTGGAGCAGTTTTTGGTGAGGCAGAGCTTGATGATTATTTTTGCCTTATCTGAAGAGGACAACTTTAGATGAGAAACTATGGTTTTTCTTCATGGTGTGTAGTGCAATACTAGATTTTTAACTTTGTTTCAGCTCTGAGGGTAGTTCTTGAGAACAGTATAATTCAACGTTATTTGAAAGAGGTTTCTTCGTCTGTTGATATTTTACCTTTGCAAGTGTTGTTAATTGTTTACATGGCTAAAAGAACATCCTTTAAATCTTCAGATGGAAATTGCTTTTGGTTACATTTGAGAGGAGGAAATAAAGTGGCAATTGAAAAAATTATTGGGAAAAAATATTAAAAATTATTATGAAAAAAATATCAAGAAGCTTTAGATATTAATCCTCTTTTAAGAGAGATGTAACATGAAATGGAAGAATGAAGGAGACTAGGGAAGGTATAAGCTTTTGAAAGACCAAATCAGTTTGAAGACAATCTCGGGCCACAAGGAAGAATTTTAGTAGCCAGTATTGATAGGTATGACAGATGATCCCAAAACACCGATAGACGCCTAGATGACGAAGTAGGAAAATACATTTGCTTAGGAGACATTTAGCCAATAGCTTGAAGACCAGGGAAAAAATTGGAGGTAGCAACTGGTCGTCTACTTTATCCCTTTGGATTTAATCCATACAAAATGGCAGGGACTTAAGATTTTTAGGTCTAAGAAATCACCTGTAGCCTCACAGAACTGGCACGTTTGTGAAGATCTGAGTGAAGATACAGCTTTTTGCAGAAGCAGTTGTCCTGCGAAGAGCAGAGGCATAGCATGCCTGGGTGTTTGCATGTGCTGTCGGGCGGGGATGGGAGCGGGTCGAGCGGGATCGGCTGTGCTGGCTGCTCAGAAGTGGAGAAGCATCCCTGGGAAGTGCCTCTGTCTGTAGGTTTCTTGCAGTTTGACGTGCAGTGCAACGTGTGACACTTTGCTGTTGGTGATGTGGCTTCCTGCTGCCCCTGCTCCTAAATCTGGGTGTGAGCTTCCAGCATGTAAGCAATGCCTGATCTGAAGAATGTGATGGGAGGGCTGTCAGCAGCTTTTGTTTGAGATATAAATGTGTGCTCCATCCCTCCTCCTTTGGCTGGTCCTGAGGCTTTTCTGTCAAAATCTACTGTCACATCGACATTAATTAATATGCCGATTTGGAGGTACGTGTTTAAATGGTATTTTTAATTGCTAAATGTTTTCTTCCTGCCAAAAGTGTAACGTATTGACAAGCATCAGCCCTAAGCTTCCAGCGATGAGAGAGGCAGAACTAGATCTGTGTCTGACCAGATGGGAATTAACCGGCACAAGGACCCTGGGTGTTTTGGGGGGAACACCCTGATTCACGTGCCGAAATTAGCAAATGAAGTTTGATATTTTGTGATGTCTTGGCTGTGTAGCCTCCCTGGAAAAAAAAGGTACGGTGCCCTCTCGAGCACATCACTAGTGAGTAACACCCTCAAACCCCCACCCCTGCTCGTTGCAAGGTACTAGCTGTGGTGTCCTACCTAACTTGATTTTCTGTTTTCTCCGTGCATTCAGGATAACTCTTTTGTTCCATTTTCAGCCCACACGCTGACACAGCTCTCACCCCTTCTCTCTTTCCCCTTACCCTGTTGGTTAAGCATGCTGTAAACTTATTCATTCCCTGAAGGCAAGAGCAGCTATCTGAGCAGCACTTTGTCAGCATAATACATTTACAGAATGCATATTTATGAACCTTTGAGTCTTTATTGTTCCAGAGGGCAAATAAAAAACATGAAAAGTAGCAATATAGTGTTTCAAAGGTCCCTCAAGGAAAACAAAAGTAGTTGGAAATAAATTTAGGGGAAAAAAAAAAAGTTCTTCTCCAGAAGAGAACCTTGAATTAACACATACAAAATATGGGCTGGTTAAGACCATTCTTTTCTTCTACCTATCCCAGTCTCTCCTAATCCAAGTTTTAAGAAATTTTAAGCTTGAAAAAAATGCTTTTAAGCTTTGCAAAATAGAATAAATGATATAGGTTAGGCATATATTGTAGTAAATCAGAGATTTTTTTTAAAGCAGCATGTTTTGTGCAATCATAGTAAAGTAAATGCAGGTTTTAAACTGAAATAATCATCTTCCTTGGAAGCTACAAGATCAGTGTGGTATGTGCCACAAAATTGCTATAGATAAAAGTTAACTGGAGGAAGCTGAAAAATCAATAAAATGCCATAATTGTTGTTATTTTGACTTTACAGTGCATACTTTGACTTTTAAAATAAATGGGTTGGTGCTCAGTATTGCTGATAATAAAATAAAGGTAGTTAGCCAAGTTTGTGTATAGACTTGTCCGTTAGCTCAGTTACAACTAAAGATTTCCATACCAATGCTCATAGGCTGTGCAGCCTAAAAGTTCAGACATGTAGTGCTGCTTCCCTGCATGAACAGCCTCCTGGTTTAAAATGAGAGATGCGAGCGTGGCTGCCTGTAGCTTTCATCCAAAGCAAAACCTGGCGTTTGTGCTCAACGACACGACTCAGAGAAATTCAGATTGACCAAAAGTTGAAGTACTAAAAAAAAAAAAAAAGGGAAATCGCTCCAGCAAGCAGGAGAAAATAGATTCAAGTTCCAAATGATCAAGAAATAAGATCAGTGCAGACTTTTAGCTCTTCTACAGTAGCAGAGCTATAGGGATTTGTATGTTTTCCTTCTGGGCTAAGAGTTTGTAATTTGGCTTTCTGCTGTAAAGACTTGAAGGACACCTACAGTGGGAAACGCAACTGGACTGGCTCGCTATTGCTGCTTTTGGCCCAAAAAGGCTGTATTTTTAACCTTATTCACAAATTACAGGTTTTCTTCCCTTCTTTCCTCAAGAATCTCTCTGCTGTGCTTTGTGTAAGTCCTGGATATTGAGACCCCCAGAGCAGGGTTGCCTCTGTATGTCATTTCCCGGTGAATGGTGGTAATCATTTGTTAAACAGGAGAACAGCTTGAAACGTTACGGTCGCTCAGGAGTAA
Organism: Syrrhaptes paradoxus; assembly: GCA_013400615.1. Classification (NCBI taxonomy): domain Eukaryota; kingdom Metazoa; phylum Chordata; class Aves; order Pterocliformes; family Pteroclidae; genus Syrrhaptes; species Syrrhaptes paradoxus. The sequence continues at coordinate 495,039 of VZTO01012056.1, forward strand.
CTGCGCGGGTAAACCCTCACCTACCACAGTGCAACGACTTGAAAAAGAAAAAAAAAAAAGAAAAAACTGTAAAAAGAAAAAAAGTATACTTAGGTTTCATTGATTTATCCCATTTCATGTGTTGCTGCCAATGTTACTTTGCATCAAGACATCTGAAATATCAAATCATTATTAAAAAAAAAAAAACACAGTAGAAACCAGAATGAACCTCTTGCCAGTTCTACACACACATTTGCCTCTGGTACATTACAACACGAGCAGTGTTCACACTGTGGAGACCGGGCTGGTTTGTCTAAAGGATGATGTCTTTTAACCTTATTTATAAATATCCTTTAAGCAAATGCTTGGTACCCAAAGCAGGGTGTGATGTTGGTGCCCCAGCCCATGCGCTGTGTGGGGATTGCCCGTGCCCAGGGCTTTTCCAGACCTGCCCTCTAAACATTGTAGTGGGAATAATGGTGTGTTGATAATTTGATGCAGAGTACAGATGAGATGGTAGGAAAGCCGGGTGGGTCGTGAGCCAAGGGAGGTGCAGCGGGAGGAGGGGTATCAGGGATTCTGGGTTAGTTCTCGTGTTATCTGTCCAGAGCATCACCGTGCACAGACGGGGGTTAAGCCCCTCTGCAGCCCTGCAGAACTGGTCAGGCACCCCTCCCATGGCAGGGGGGCCTGGATACCCTGTCCAAAATGGACTAGGCAGCACCTGCTGTCCCTAAACCCTATGTGGGGAAGCTCCATCAGAAAAGGCAGTAGTGGGGAACAGGGGAAAAAACCCTCTGCAGACATCTACCAAAACAAGGTGTTCTCAACCGTCAGCATTACAAACAGGCTTAGCCCTGAGCAGGGTTATGTGACACAGAAAAGAAACTCAAGTGAGGTGAACACCCAGTTCCTGTTGTCACCCAGATTCCCATAGACCTCTTAAAAAACAAAACCAAACCCCAAAAAACCCCAAAAAACAAACAAACAAAAAAAAAACACCCAAAAAACCAAACAAACCACAACACCAAAAAACCCCCCAAACAACCGACCCAAGCCTGTAGCCATCATGCTTCAATTACCTGTGGGACTCTACTTTTTATTCCCACTCTTGCTGGTGTTCATCCAAAATAGGACTGTGTCTGTTTTTAGCAGAAGACGAGGTTCTTAGAGAAGAAATGCTGTGAACATACAAAATTTCTTACTATCATGAAAACCATGTGAAGTCATAAAGATGATTAAACAGACAAAGAGAGAAAACTTCATTTTCTGTTTCCTAGCTTTCTAAACAGCTTTTCAAAGCTTGTCTCGCCACTGTGAAATAAAGCAGGGATTGTTTATGTTGCGAGAAAGACTGATATATGAAAAGATCTTCAGGTTAAAGAAACATACATGACTGCACTGTCATCCTTAAATTCCCTATACAGAACAAAAATGGCAGGATGCAAATATGAGGCATTCTAGATCAAAGCAGTAAAAATATGAAGATATTATTATCCACAAAATATACAGTGAGTGATATAAATGAGAAATATTTTAAATCCAGCACAAGGAAAAATATCAGAATCGTTCTGTTTCAGTGGGAGCGGTGCAGTTACAGATTACACTGAGTTTCACTTCAATTAGAGGTCTCAGGCACTGAAATAGTGAAATTTTTTTACCTTATTTTCAGGTATTACAGGAGTGAAGGGGTTGTCATCATCTTGATCATTTCCTTTTCTCAAAAGAGGAGCAAAAGTACAGAAAAAGGGCCATATGGTCACTGCTATCCAGAGACACTACTGGCTTCCTCTATTACAAATAAATTTGCTGTCCTAGGAACTTTTCTTAAGTATTGTTCAAAAAAAGTTTGGGATGTGTGGGGGGGTTACATTTCTCTCTTTTTCCTGGTCAGATTTTTCTCCAATAATCAAAGGTCTTGAATATTGTACTGGAGAACAGGTCTTGTCTGAGGGGCAGGTCCAAGCCGTCAGAACCCGACTGAGCTGGGACAAGTCTTTTAATTTATCTCACGGTTGGTTTGAAGGCTGCTACCTTATGACTGTATTGAAAAAACTTATTAATTTTGTGTCCAAGTTGATGATGAATATTTTAGGGAAAAGCTTCTTAAACCTCTCTGACATGAACGCGTGTAAAATTCTGGTAAGGACGTGACCGTGTCCCCGGGTTTGTCCCTGATGCCAGTGTTTGGGCCTCGACGGCTGTCCCCAGGTCCCCGTTTTGCCTTCAGGCTGCTGTTAGCTGGGGTTCATGATGCTCTTCTCTTTTCCACTTCTGACCGTAGCGGTAAGCTGAAAACTCAGATGGGCATTTCCTATCTCCAGCCCCTGCCAGAAGGGCATATTCCTTTTTCAAATGATAAAGTTTCTCTCTGTTCGTAATTTGTCCGTGCATCAGCAGCTCTGCTGTAAAAACAATTAATTCAGAGGTTGCTGTAAAAACAATAAATTCAGAGGCTGATGTGAGAGTCAGGCCGAGTCCTAGGGCTGCCTGCCCGTGCGTGAGTCATAAGTTGAAATATTCTTTGTGAATGACGTGTTTCTGCCTAAGAAAAAGTTGTGTTTGGGAGATGTGGTGCCTCCAGTTGGTGCTCTCCAGGCTGGGTCCTGCTCCGCTGCCTCCTTATTTAGGGCCATTCGGAAGAACTAAGGTCTGGCCTCATATTAGCAAGGGTTTGCTGGAGGCTGCATGCCAAATTAAAGGGGAAAAAATAAAATTAGTTTAGAGAGAACATGTTTATTTGAAAGAGACCGTGCAGTTTTTGATTTTGCTGAGGACACAGTAATATGAGATGGGAAGAGCCTAAGGTTTTAATGATATTATGCACCTAACATATTGGAGTTTGTACAAGTGTGTCCAGCCCTATAAAATATTTTTTTTCTAGATAAATGACAGCCCCAAGTGCTTGTCAGCTCTGTGGGCTTGGTCCTCTGGTGTGCAGCTGGAATGGCCGCACCAGGGGGTTGGTTATTGCCAATAGTCGCTGCTGTGCATCTGCTTTTTTTTTTTTTTTTCTTCCCCCTCCAGTTAGGTCAGTGGCTGCATTTTTTTGTCTCCTTCCTTCTGTGTTTCTCACTTGTGTGCTGTAGGGGTACATATTGAATAAACTGAGGAAAAAATAAGGAAGAAAATCAGTAATACTGACTAATAACCCTTGAGTAGCACCAACAGGTTAGACGACTTCTGTGCCAGGGGATTTTAGGGAGCTTTCTTTAACTGGTTGCTCTTAACGTATCCTTTTTAAAAAGCTGGATTGAAGGTAAATATGAAGATTAACATTTACTGGTTTTGTTTTGGGGGAAGGTTCACCAATTCAGCCGCTTAAGAGCGGAAAATGAGTTTGGTTAGAGGGTAGCAAGCTTTCCATGGGCAGGTCAGTAATACCACCCATAGGCTGAACCAGAAGCATCGTGCTGTTTGCTTAATAATTAAATGAGCTCCTCGTTTCGGTCCCGGTATCTAACATAAGCTAAATCCAGTGAGCCCACCAGCTGGGTACTTGCTCGCAGAAAGTTACTGCTATGATGTTGTGCTGAATGTCTCCCAGTCATCCCAGTCTTATTAATGCCTCAGTGTGGCATAAAGCTTCATTCATTATTCATAATAATCCAGTCAGAGGGCACTCTGAGACCTGATAAATTCTCACCTAAATGACAACAGCTGACAGGGCCTAGGGTTTTATAGCCTTTCTCTTGCCATAGCAAGGTGCTGTGGGCAAAGGTCCAGAATGATCCTCTACTAATGACCAGTGTGATATATGAGCAGCTGCTGATTTTCTGACATGAAGTCTACTCTGCTGAGCATCCAGCCTGCCAGCCGTGAGTAGGGGATGAATATCTGACAGGCAATACACTTCAAGAACAGGTCACGATAAGAATCTCTCTCAGGTGAGAGGGAATAAAAGGGTTAATCCTGTGCTGGAGCGCTGAAACATCAACAACAACAATATCCTGGGGCCAAAAAAAAAAAAAAAATCAGAAGTCTGTAAATTCTGGCCATGCTGGTGTGGAAATGAGAATACGATTCGTACTTCTGAAAACTCTTCCTTTCTGGCACCCAGAGGGTCGAATAATCATGACTTTAGAAGGCTGTAAATTGTTTTATAAAAATCAATAATCATCTGCTGAAGGATATTAATTGCATTTTTTCACAAAGGGAAAAAGCTTCATAATATTTTATTGCTTTTTAATGGGCTCTTTGATACCACAGGAGGTAAGTGAAAAGCCTCTTTCTTTTGTTCAGGCACAGACCGAGCCTTTCAAAGGAACGTGGGCACCTGTTTGAGTTTTCACTTCTCCCTTGCGTTGTGGGTTCAAATTAAAAGCAGTTGGAGCCCTTTTATTTAGTCCTTCTGTTTTACTTCCACCACTGATTGATTTTCTGTTGTATCACCTTTCCTAAGTTACACTGATAAACGTGTGTCTTTTCCCGTGTTTCATTGCCACGCACATTTAGGGGTGAATTCTGGAAGTTTGACTTGATTGAGATCTAGAATAAAGATGAAGCTCCAACTGCTTTGAAAAGATTCAGGAGTGGCAGGGCCAAGTCTGGTATCTTTTGCTTGTTCAAATAAGTCTAGTGAGTACTCATTTCTTCAGTGTGCCTCATCATTTCTTGGCGAGAACGGGCCTTTGGGGCTCCTCAAAGGTGCCGTTATTGCATTTTCCATTGGGTCTCTAGGCCAGGAGGATGAGCAGTTCTTCTGCATATGAGCTTTGCTCAATGTCAATTTCTGTCCACTCCATGTAGCATCACTCAAATGGCAACAACGGGCTGCTCTGGCCTGAAATCGTAGAGAGCTGGAGTTGAAAAGGTGCGTGACTGAAGCTGAAGGCAGGAAATGGTATTTATTCAATGCTGTGTCGTGACCCTCATCTTGCCAGGTTTTGTGCCACAGTAGCAGAGATCCACAAGATCAATGAGAATGTTTTCCTTTCTTCCATCCCACTGGTGCCGCCTTGTTAGTTAACAGAAATGGACTCTACCCGGTTCCCGAATTGAACCAGTAGATGGGATACTACCGGGCAAAAGTCAGATTAGTGGAGATGAGTCAAGTCCTGCCCTGATTCAGTGCTCACGTGATGTACAATACATTGTGGCTGTCAGAATAATTCAGAACTCAACCATTGACAGCTACTTCCGTTGTTCTAGTGCTGCAGCACTGGGGCTTGCTTTTGGGACCAGGTTTGAGGGCTGAAGGCCACAGAAATTCACCATCAATTATGGGAAGGCTTGATCTTCAGACTGAAGTCATTCCGACAGCCTTATTTGGACTTGTTTTGAGAACAAGTATTTCTATTAAAAGTGACACAAACTATTTACAAATGAGGTGTGCCTGAGCTCTGTGAAACCTAAACATATTCCGGACAAGTTTAGGCTTTGTTATGTGCAAGAGCTGGGTGAAAGCGTTCCTGGAATCTCCCATGGTTGCCAGAGCAACCTGCGACTGTAACCAAAATATTCGTCACCCTTGGTGGGTTCCTCTGTTGGCCTTCCTCAGACACTTCTTCTTTCTTTCCATTATTTTCCTGTAGAAATAAACAACATATGACATTTCTTTGGGGTGACCCACACCAGTCAGATATTGGCTTGTTGAACATGGACTGCTGTGCAATTTGTCCATCCAAGCCACTGGGTTTTGTAGGTGTCCTCTGTCGTCTTCACCAGTCTCTTGATTCCTCTTTCTTGTCGCTGCTCTCCTGGATGAACACAGTTGGCCAATGGGTTCTTTGCTTTGAATGTTAGGAAGGTGACGGGAAAATGTTCTAATGGATGTGGTAGACCAAGGAAGGCTTTTTATTATTATATTTTCTTGTTGAGGTAGAATAGAAAGATATGTCATTAATACTTATGGCTGTGGTGAATTGTCTGTATGATTTTTGTTGACTGTGCAGGTCAGATTGCCCCTCACGTGGTGATCCCTCACTCAGGTGTCCATCATTCACTATCTCCTAAGTTTCTGAAAACCCCGCTTTTTGTCTGGGGATTTACCATTCCAATTTTTCAAATGTTTTTCACCCAAGTGCAAAAATGGTGGTGGTCTTTGTGTTTTTGTTTGTGGGGTTTTTGGGTTACTTTGGTTGGGTGTTTTTTTTTTTGGGGGGGGGGGGTTTCTGGGGTTTTTTTTGGTAGAAAATGCATGTTCCGTTATACCTGCTTGAAGGACCTGGAAGTCACTTTTGGTTAACTCAAAATTTCTCTCCTCCATAAAAGCAAGGGCAGATAAAATATGGAATTGTTCTACAAAATATTCTAAAAACAAATTAAAAAGCTTTGCAAAAATAACAGAAGATAAAGCTGAGTTTGTAAATCTATTAATTGTAGCCTCTGCTTTAGAAAATCAAGCTCTGTATTTAAATGTGAAAGTTCAGTTTCCTATAATCAAAAACTTCGGCCAAAGATCTTAAATTTTCATATGAAGTAATATAATAAAAATTAATAAAAGAGCAAAAGAGGAGCGGAACCTACACCCATCAAAGGTGTACTCAGAGGGAGAAGACAGTTCCATCTTTAATGCTCCTTTCAGGGTGAAGATTTTCATCCTGTCCTGCAGGCATCGTGTATACCATGGTGCAGGAAATAACTGACTTGAATTCACTTGTTCTTTAATTCCTGACTTCTGGTAGGAGTTCCTGCAGAGATTTAATGGTAAATATTTAACAAGGGGAACTCCCCTTTCCTTCTGTGATCTTGTATTTTGTAAACCGATTAATTTAATATGGAAAACAACATTTCACTTCAGTTAAAGCTCTTGGTTCCTCCCAAATGGGAGTATTTTAACGAGCTTTAGACAGCACTTTTAATTTTGGTCAGTTGCAGATCTCCTGCGAGACTACTCAGCCATCAAACGTGGTTCTGGAATGTGCCCATGGCATTAACTCGGTTACACAGGGGTTCCCAGCTTGACATGTTGGGGGTAAACCCGAGCAAATACCATGCTGGACCTCATAGCATCGCATCACTACTCATCTTCATTTAAATTGAAACTTTGGAGTGAAGTTGCTGTACCATGAGAGAAATCAAGTGCTTCTGTCGTGTCCCTCCTCGGTTATCCCTTTCCCTGTATGGACTCCCCATGTGGATTTTTGTGTGTGCGTTTTTTGGGAGCCTCTCATGTTGCCATCCCAAGCACACACTGCTGCTAAAGACATTGTTTGCATTGCTCCAGCTTCCTCGTCCTGATAGTTAAGAGCTGTAACTAGGTAAGAAACCAGAGAAATTCTTGGGACTCATCGACTGCCTATTTAAATGAGCAGCCACGTGTGTGCATTATTTTGTAATTTTTCTGGGAAAAAGTTTCTGCACACCCTTCACATGCACAAGCTCTGAAGCTGAGCATTTTAGTATATGATGAACATGACGTTGATTCCAGCTGGTAGTGGTGTGCAGGCACCAGCCTGTACCCCCAGCCGCGTGGATCTGCGGTTGCCGGTGGGTAAGGAGCGTACCCAGACTGAGCTGAAGCTGCAACGCAGGCGAACAAGCTGATCACACACAGATCAAAGCATTTCTCAGATGTGGGTTACGATATACTTACCAAATACCATGTTCTTCTCTACTGGATGGAAGAAAATACGGAATAAAAATTGGATTTGGTAGAATTGCCCTAGATTGACACCTGGTCAGTCTGAGCAGCTGCTTCCCTGGCTCTTGGTCACTACCAGAGATGGGTTTGCTCTAAAGCTAGGGTCCACGGTCTCACGCAGTGTGACAGAGTGTACCTGGGCAATTGGGTCCAGCGGCGTCTCGCTGTGGTGCTTTTTGGGGAGAGCTGCTTGTCTTGTTTCCTTGTGCTGCACGGTGCTGTGATTGCCGAGCTGTATTTTTTGTGCTGTTGGTGGATGGGGACTTTTCATTTTGAATTCAAGATGCTGGGAGATAAAAAGGAGAGTGTTTTTTGACAGTTCTGTGGTTTGTCTCTAGGCACATTGGGTGCTGATTTCCATTCCCGTACATCAAGGCAACTGTCTGAACTACAATCCAAACAGAAATTCCTTCAACAACAAACCACTAATATCACATGTAGTTCCAGTTGTTCACACTTTCTTGTGCTCCGTCTTTCCATGAAATCTCGCTTCCCCAACCCACTGCCTTGGGCTAATAGCTTGTAACAAAGCTCTGTCTCTAAAATGTCCTATATAAATGGACAAGGGAAGATCATAAAAGAGAAAGATGAAAACACTTACCACTCCAGCTCCCACGCTCTGAGTCTCTCTTGAGTTTCCCGATTCATCAGCCGGTTAGGAGGGCACGCAGGCGCCCATGCTGCCGGGCTGCTTTTGCTCTTTCCAATGCTACTGGGTACCATTCATCACAGACTGCTGGCTGAAGGAGAGGGTGTCAATGCCAGCAATTGATCCAAGGAAACCTGCACGTCTTATTGTACCTCACTCAGGGCTCTCTTCTGCTTCTCCCTGTAACTGAAAAATTAACCCGTGAGGTTTTTTTGGTTGAGATTGGAACAGTGAAAATAGTATGTGTAGGGAGAGGAAACATTCTGTGCCCATCCCTATGTCCTAATCTTTATTTGAGGCTGTAAATTAGGGGAAAAAAAAAAAGAAGAGTATTTGTTCTCTTCTAGCATATCTGATTTAGAAGAAAGGAGATCTGTGGGGATTAGCAGCTTGTAACAGTATATATTCGTATGATGAAACTGAATTACCCACAAGATACAGCATTCATCTTTTGTACCACCGTGTGCATTCAAGTGTTACACCTTGGGGCAAATCCCAGGCAAGGGCTGCTGGCGAGGGAGGGGGGGGGGTGTCGGGGGGGAATCTTGCTTTTTCTAGCTCAGCAGTCCTAGATGTAATTATTATCACAGCAACATACTGTGCGGCAAGTCCACTCATTCAGACCCACAAGGATATTATTGAAGTCGGGTGCTGTTAAATGGGGGCTCACATTTTTGACTCTGGCTAGATCTGCATTTGGAAATCTGCACGGGAGAAAGGAAGGCTCCTTCGGTAATTTGGATGCCCTGGGAGGGGGATGGGAAATAGGGAAGTGGACAGTCTATAGGGCACCGATTTAAGTCCATCCCAGGTCAACCATATCGACGTATGCTTTCGTATACGTTGGCTTAGGTATATGCTTACTTCCAAGTAATTTGCTGAATCAAGACTCTAGGCAGTGTCCAGCCACTGTTCCCATAAGGTACAATACAAAAGCAGGAAGCTAGGCAGTTTTGAGGGGTTTTCTTTGTAGGAAACTGCATTTTTATAGGGCTTTTAATTTAAAAATCTCAGCAGGCTAAGCTATGGTGATTAATTAGATTTTACAGCTACTTTGTGCACTAAGTGAACACTGCATTATTATTTTTTGCTTTAATAGAGAGCAAAGGTGGGATGCAGAGAGGAAAGGATTTTGAAGTGTGTCCAATCAGCTGGGGCAGCTCCATCTGTAACCCCTGACACCCAGTAGGATCAGTATTGCTTTTCTCATAACTAGAGTCAGATGGACAGTTTCATATCCAGCATGCTGTAAATCAGAGGTAAGTTCTCAGAAGACAACCAGAACAGATATACATCTAACCCAAAGAAGAGCCAAGTCCCTTTGAAAATTTAGGGAAATTCTTAATTTGACTTTTTTAGTTCTGGTCTCCCTAAAATGATTAGATTTTGAAGCACGTTGTAATCAGCATGGCTGTTTGGCCCTAAGGATACAGGCCTGAGTAGCAGATGTTGGGGAAGCCTTTGTGGCTTGTTGGATGTAGACTGTGCCTAGAACAGGGATATCCTTTGTGTCCTGCCTGTGTTTGGCCATGAAAGGTGCATGAGAGAGAGATCTCCCATGTAATGTGTGTCAGAGGGAGGGGAGACGTTAGGTGATGATTGCATGGTTCATTAGGAAAATGGCAGATATTCTAAACGAGCATCGTGATTCTGGAATGGGTGGGTTATCTAGTGATGGCTATCAAAAGTTTTTATGGACTCAAAAAAAAAAAAAAAAGGCTGGGCACAATGATGGAAGCAAGCTTTACCAAAGGCTCTTAAAAGTGGTGGAGTCACCATCCCTGGAGGTGTTCAAGAAACGAGTGGATGTGGTGCTTCGGGACATGGGTTAGTGGGTTGGGTGGGGTTGGGTTGACGGTTGGACTTGATGATCCTTGAGGTCTTTCCAACCTCAATGGTTCTGTGATTCTAAATGAAAAGGCCTAAAGGCCACTTAGAGAAAAAGAGAAGTCAGCTTCTTATCTGATCCGATATAGCTGCTCTTTACACAGATAATATCCTGGACCTTGCAATGGACTCTGCAAAGCCCTTGCTTCCCCAAGAAAAGAGTTGTATTTTGAGTTTCATTGTTGCAAGGAACAACTTGAGCTGAATTTACACAGTAGAGTGGCCGGTCTAGAGGAGCGTCTTTACTTTTCATTTACTGGCTGCCATTCCCTTCTGCAGACTCTGTACGAGCTGATGAAAACAGAAGAAAAGCAAGGTTCTGCCCCAGCATGTGCTCTTGGCTCAGCTGTAGCGACCTTTTGATTGGCTTTAGTCTTCAAGGAAGCAGACACCTAGCTGGGTGTAATCCGCTCTCATCTACTGACTTTCTTCAAAGTCTGTGCAGCAAATTGTCACTCCTAATGCTGTCTGTGGGACACTGGTGCTCTGCAGGTGGCATTTTCCTCCGTCAGCCAAAGGGAAACCTCTCCTGGCTGAGCAGCAGAGCCATGGGAAGTGTGCTGCAGCTGGAAGCTGTTCTTGGCGTTGTTGACGTGTAGCCCATTGACAGCAGAGCTGTTCATCGGGGGCACTTTCTGGGAAACTGCCTGTCCATAACCACACCAGGCTCTCCAGATCTCCTTTCTTCCACTCTGCCTACAGGGATTTTCTTTTTTTTTTTGCCCCAGTTGTTGGACTTTGATGTACTTCCAGAAAGCCCCGTGTGCCATGCCAGAGGAGCGTATGCAAAGGGATTTTGTAGAGCACAGCAAAGGTAAGTCCTCTTATCACAGCTGAATGCAGCTTTGTCAGCGTGTGGGAAGTTGTTTTTCGGGAGCCCTTTGCATTTTCAGTAGGAAATTTGAGAGCCTTAATTATTTAAACCTGGAAAAAGTCACAGAAATACATATTGAAAGTTGTTTATGAAGGGAAGGATGGTTCTCAAAGCGCTGGTAGCGTGTCTCTCCTCTTTGTGTTCTGTGCTTTGGGGCTGTGGCCGCCTGTAAGGGTTTCATGCTTGTGGGTGCTGCAGGGCTGAACCTGGAGAGATGGGTTGGCTCACGCGAGGCCATGGGACCTCTAGGATTTTTGGGTCCAGGTTTCCTGGGCAGCTTTGGGAATGCCACTCCAAGCCTTTTTTACTTGTTTTGAATTGCCTTTGGCTGCTGAAAGCCTGGCCCATGATACCATCTGCCCAGCTTATTGAATGGGTGAGGGTGTATAGCCGCTCTGGGAAAAAGGGCCATATGGAAAATGATAGCTGGTGGTAATCCCAAGAAAGAAAAGTCACGGGAAACCACCTAATTATCAAGGCTTAATAGCAGGTGAATCGGCAGTAAGAAGCTTGGTCTTGAGGTCCCGTGGCATAAATGCGTGATTACGTTAACGCCCCACTGCTACTGGGAAACTTTTGTGTGAAGCGGCTTTCTCCGCGATTGCTAGAGGCCTTCAAATCCCGGATAGTCAGTGTCTCTATTCAGTGCTGCCTGCTGGGTGCTTAACAAGGGTCCTTGTAACGGGACCGGTACAAGTACAAACATGAATGAAGAGTGCAGGGGCCACCACGGCACCGCGGGCTGCGAGGTAGCCGAACGGAGGCAGGCGCAGAACAGCGGGAAAGAGCAGACAATGACCCTCGGTGCCTCAAGGCATCGCTTCAAAAGGTGTCAACACCAATTAAATTGTCAGGGCTCTGTCAGATTCTGAAAACTTATCTGGGCAGGGACAGAAAGTACAGAATAAAGGGGCTGCGCTGCGGTTTGGTGTGTTCCGCGGCAGAGCGGCTGCACACGTGCTCCTGCCAGGGTGGGATCTGCTGGGAGCCGCCCAAAGGCAGAGCTGCGCGCGGGGTGGGGAAGCGTCGCGATAGCTGGCGGGCAGCCTCTTGCACCCCGGGTTTTATCAGCAGTGGGGGTGTGTTTAATAACGCAGGAGCAGGGTTGGTTAAAGAAAAAGCTGAAGATTTCTCCGCTGTGTCAGTCAGGGGTTAATAGATTTGGGAACTGGATGCAATGTCTTCTCCAATAAACTTGCTTTCTGTGGGATATGAGCTTTTTTAATTTCCTTGTGATAAACAGCAGCTCTCAAATTTACTTTGTTCATTGCTGTATAAAATTGCTCATTAGGAAGTGAAGTGGTGTTTTAGCAGCTAATTTCTTCTGTGGCATAGGCATAACAAGGAAATTCTCGTGCTGTCTTTTTCATCGTGAGATTCTGCCAGAATCCCATCCTGTTCTTTAAAATGGTTGGAGGTTGGGGGTGAGGGTACACGCGGGCATTACTCTGTGCCTCACTGCTGAGGCTGGTGTGATGCACACAAATGTAGTGTCGTGGTCTTTGCGGTGCGACAGCTGAGCTGTGGAGCCTAACAAAGAATGAAGGGGGGTGAATGCTGAGTTTGGTGCTCATACTGGGGCCGGGGGGGGGGGAAGAAGCACATCTTCTGTGTGTAGTGCCTGAATTTCCATGCAAGAAGGGAAATGCTTCATATATAAAATAGATTAAATGGTTCATGATAGAAGAAAGCTTCTAACTATAATATTTATTCTCCTCTGTTGCTCATAAAAAAGCTGCAAAAAAGGAGTTTTTTGCTCTTTTCAAAAGACAACTTAAAGTGCTAATTAGGACAAGGAATTCAAGTTGTTCCTTTTTAGTCTTAGTTTGCTCCCAAAGCATTGTTATGGCAATTCAAATGGGCAAGTGACGTTGCTATTAACTCATCTTTGTAGGCATACATGGCAAATCAAAGAGATGTTCATGGGTTTTGTACAATGAGTCCTAAATATGGTATTCTGCCAAATACCCCTTGGTATTGTAACAAATTAGTTTATAAAAAATCAGTTTGGGAGGACGAGACTAACTGGAGAAAACTAATGATGTATAGCTGCATTTTTTAAAGCCTTTTCCAGAAAAGTAGGCAATTTGGTTGACCATAATATAAAAGCAACAATAGATTAATGCATTCCAGTAATTTCTATCTACAGATAATTTTTTTATCTGAGTAAAAGTTTGGACTGTGTTGAGTTTTCATTTTCTGTTTTTTATCATGTCTTTGAACTTCATAATTCTTAAATGTCCCAATACCATGAGAAACCAAAAGAGCACTTTCTGACAAAGCTGAAGGACGTCAAAAATATTCTGACTCTTTGTTTGAGTAGCAGCTCAATTTAGCAAATACAATCTCAAACACCAGAGCAGAAGTAGTTTAATGGGGAGTGGGGGAAGGTCAGGCTGTCCATGGTGGTGTCAGGCAACCAGCAGAGCATGGACATTGAGGATCCCCAT